>JAHWFO010094135.1:660035-684314 GCA_023313115.1 Rhysida immarginata
CCCCCCCCCTCCCGTGCTAGCAGCGATGTTTGGATGTGTCTTCCGCTTGTAAATATTAGTTTTTAATGAAAAAAACAGGCTTGTATAGTGTTTATGAATTAGTTCTAAATAACCTGGCCTGTGAATTGACGGTGTCAATGGTTTTTTTTTCGATGTGCGTGACTTTCATACGACGAAAGCGAACATTACATGAAGAAATGCGTCTAGAACGAAGTTTCCCGGCCAAGATGAGAATGAATCAGCGGCAGAGCGGTGAGATCGTTCTATTTTATTATTACTGACATATTTGAAGTTAGGATCACCAGTGGGAATAATTAACGTTTGGAAAGGTGCATTTCAAAAGAAAGTGACGATTATAATTAATAATTCATGATCGACAGTTAATTCTCTTTTGAGAGACTATAGGCGAGACTATTAGCCAATTTAAGTTAAATATTTTTCATGGCACGGCGCTGAAGAACACTGGCATTAATTAGCGATCGACTAGTGTTAAATTTGAATAAGTTAAACATAAATGTTTACAATAAACGATGCTTATAATCGTTTAGTGTCTCTGAAGCGAAGCCTGTCACGTGGGGGCGTTCTATGAGCGTTTACTAAAAGCATGCCTACATGTATTGGTGTGAATTGTCCCAATACAATACACAATTCCCCCCAAGAAGGAAAAACTCCATATTAATATATGGTCTTTTCTCAATTTACCTTAGTCTATCCCCCGCTGCATGCGTTTATAGTCAACTCTAGGGCGCTGACGCAAGTTATAGCGACCCCTCTCTTCACCCCCTTCAACTCCAGGTTCCATTCTATTTTGTCCACCTATAATGATGGGAATCTCATCATCACTTTCTTCCCCTTCTTCTTCGTGTTTGTTTCTATCAATATTAACGCTTGGGCGAGTCCTGTTGACTTCCTTTCTCCGTGTTTGTTTCTATCAATATTAACGCTTGGGCGAGTCCTGTTGACTTCCTTTCTCCGTGTTCTTACATTAAAGTATTTTTAAGACGATCAATATGAACCACCATTTCATCACTGTTTTGTATTCCCTTAATGCAATAGTTGACCTAATTAATTCTTCTGATTATGCGAAACGGTCCCTTATATCAGAATCCAAATTTGTTCTTTCCTTTCCCTTTAATCAATAACCACACTCTCTCTCCCAACCCAAATCTTCAAGTTTCCTACCCACATTCCTTCTACTTATTTTTTTCGTCCGATGATCTTTACTCACATTATTGGCAACCTTCCTAGCCTCTTCAATTCTCTTGATGAGGCTTTCCCTGTATTTATTTATTTCTATAGTCTGAACAACCTTCCTTTCCTCCCAACCATAAGGCATACGAGGATCCTGTCCATACAGTAGAAATACGGGAGTTTCTTCGAGATTCTCATTCTCAGAATTTTTAATTGAGAACAGGGCTGGGTTCAAATACCTATCCCAATTCTGAGGTTTATTTTCGCACAGTCTACGATTGTTTCTATAATTGTTTGGTTCAAACGTTCCACCAAACCATTCGAGGTGGGGCGGTATGCCGTGGTGGATTTTTGCTTTACACCTAAATCATCACATGCAAGCTTCATCATCTCAGATGTGAAGTTTGCACCCCGGTCGCTTATAATCTCAGCAGGGATGCCATATCTACATACAATCAATTCTTCAAATGCTCTAACAATATTTGCTGTGCATTGATTTGGAAGAGCCTTGGCTTCAGGGAATCGAGTCATCACATCAATAAAGTCTACGATGAAACGGTTTCCATCATTACTTTCCATGACTGGACCAATCACATCCACGGCTACCTTTTTGAATGGTCTAGTGGCATTTATACCTTCTTGTATGGGTGCCCTTCCCTTCTTTGAGCGTGACCGCTGGCATACTTCACATGACTCAATGTATCCTCTAACGTCTCTATTCATTCCTTTCCAATAATAATAGCGTGATATCTCACAGCACGTGGCTCTCGTTCCCCTGTGTCCTCCAAAACCACTGGAATGGACTGCCTCAATAACCTTAAATTTCTCCCCATCCCCCACACACAATTACTTACTCTTACCCCGACCATTTTTGGATTGACTTCCCATATGTTATAACACATCATCTTCCTTAATGTACTCCTTAATAATACTATTTTCCTCACTCTCACCCTTCAATAATTTTACCAGTTCGGGATCTGACCTTTGCCCACCTATAACATGGTTTTTTAATTCACTGAAGTTGAATATTTGCCTTGTCAAGAATATCTCTATATGAGCATGTGAGAGCATGTCAGCTATCACATTTTCTTATCCTTTGATGTGCTGGACTTTAGGGCAATATTCTTGAATTTCGAGGGCCCATCTCAATAACCTCTGGTTATGCCCTTGCATTTTTTGTAAAAAGGCCAGTGGCTTATGGTCGGATTGTACAATAAGCTCAAAACCCAGAACCATGTGTCTAAAATGCCTTAGTGCGAGCACAATTGCCAGGCATTCCTTTTCGATCGTGCTGAAATATGCTATGGGTCTCATTCCCTTCCAGTCTCTTTGCTGGAGGACAGCTCCCACTGCCTCATTTGATGCATCAGTATCTAATAAGAATTCACGATCATATTTTGGTGGGGTTAGAAGAGGAGGATTTATGACCATGCTTTTAATTTTAGAAAATGCTCTCTCACAAAATTATCATCCCATTGAAAACGAATCCCCTTCTTTGTTCGAGTTCGTAATAGGTGCCAAAATTTGAGATAAGTTCGGAATAAATGATCTATAGAATCCCATTATGGATTGTACCTGTTTAACGTTTTTTGGTGTCGGAAGACTCCGAATAGCTTCTAGATTCTCGGGGTGAGGCGCAACACCTTCTTTGGATAACATAGTACCTTAGGTTGACAAAATTGACATTTGCCCTTCTTTATGATTAGTTCCTTTTCCTTAAACTTATCCAACACCCATCTCACCATCTTAATGTGTTCATCAAATGACTCACTGTATATGAGCACATCATCTTGGAAGCAGTGTACCCCTCTACCTACATACTCCCCCAAGACGCCAGTCATGTATGACTGGAAGGCATGTGCAGAGGTTTTTGCTCCCTGGGGCATTCTTGTTAATTGATATTTTCCCCAGGGCGTTGAAAAAGCAAAGCATTTTCTGATATGCTGATCAAGAGGAAGCTAAAAATATCCCGAGTTTAGGTCAATGACCGACATTACATTGCATTTATTTGTACCATTAAGTATGTCTTGTATTCTTGGAAGGAGAAAATCCATCACTTCGGTTTTATCATTCACCCTACGAAGGTCCAAACTGAACCTGATGTCACCGTCTTGTTTTGGGACAATGTGAATTGGGAAATTCCAATCAGAGTCACTGGGCTCAATGATTCCTGCTGTAAGATATCTCCCAATCTTATCTCTTAACTTATTTAGATATATCTGAGGGATGAGATACTGTCTTGTGTACACAGGAGTTGTCATATCAATTTTGAAGTTAACTGATATATTGTTAACTCCAGTTAATGTCTATATCTCCTCACCAAAACATTCACCGTACTCTTCTATCATTTGCAGGAATTTATCTCTCTCAACGGGTCTCACTTGCTTTTCTGCATTTACAATGTGGAAGACTTCCTCATTTGTAAGAGTGTCATTGACTCCACATTCCTCAATGTCAATTGCAATTTTAGATATCAGATCAATCCCTGCAATCCCCTTAAAGTCCCTACCTCTTAAAATCATGATTAAGAATTGTCTTTTTCCAGCCTCCATCCTATTTATACTGACATTAGCATTAATAGCTTCCTTGACTTCTACTATTCCGTCCCCAATGCCCTTCACTCTGTAATAACATTTATTCCTTTCAACCTTACTACTAAGATCCTTAACTACTTCGCTGCTTATAATCGATACTTTCGAGCCTGTGTCAAGGAGCATAGGTACTTTACATTTGCTTATTTCTACATTTAAGATGTGCCATCCCTTCTCATCCTTTTTTATGTCAATCAGGTTTATATAACTTTCAGTTGACTGCTCCCCCTGGTCTGCTGGAGCAGTGCTTATTAGCTTAACTGACTTTTACAAAATTTTGAAATATGTCCAGGTTGTCTGCACCTAAAACAGTTTGTTCCTTTTGAGGTCCCCTTATACCTTTGTTCTCTTTTAACCATTTCCTCCAATTCAGATATTCGTTTTTTTAGTGCCCTCATTTCTTCATCTCTTATCACAGTGTGGTAAGATTGGTAAATAGTGGATGTGAAAATAAGGTTCAAAAAGTAAAGAACATATAGTATTTTATTTAGAGGTAAAAAAAATTGCATAAAGTGGAAAAAAACATCGATCTTTTATCAGGTAAAAGAGATACATAGAATTCTTTTTATTCTTTTTATTTAAACATAAAGAAACAATATTTATCGAGTTATTTACATTTTATTAAAATGGATTATAATGAACGAGTTCTAACTTTGTACTAATTAGTTCCAAGACGCAGAAAGCGTCATGTGTTCCTTTTGAAGGGAGGAACACTTTAACCCTAAGTCTTCGAAGGACAGTTCAAAAAAATCTAAGTTTTTAATAAGTTCCCATAAGTTAATTTCAGAGTTTCAAATTGAGTTATCCCAGTGTCAAATACATATTTTGTTTTAGGAGTCTTAACACTAATCAACTTACAAGTTCTTCTGATAATATCCCTAGTCGGTCATGCTATCGAACCATGAAGTCAGTGGAGCAGTGATTCATGCTCTGTTGTCAATCACCAAGGCCAGAATAATCAAAATTGTCGATTGTTATAATTTATATGTTTTTTCACTGATCGAAAAGCATGCCGGTAGGATTCAGAGACTGATTCTCGTGCAATACAAGATTGGATGATAGATAGCGATCTCTATGCGGTCCGCTCTTCATCAGGCCCTCTGGCGGAAAATTTAAAAACATCTCATTTGAAGAAGTCGATGTGCAGTTGAGAGGCCTAACGATGATCGCTCCATAGAAGGAAAGAAACACTGCTGCTGATAACTTTACACTGAAAGTTTATCAAGTGAATAAAGTTTTTCCACTAATTTGTTCATGAAATACTACAGGTATTGTTCCTTTCTTATTGATTTTGTCACATTCTTTCAAGATGAGGAGATCGTTTCCGAAACAAACTGACATTCTGTCACAACAGCATGGGTGTTGTTACATTGGCAACTGATTGATTCATTGTCATTATTCTCTGTTTCCTTTTCTCCAACTATCTTATTACTAATTTTACTTTGATTCCCTTTGGGACTTATCAATAATTTTTTATCTATCATCTTTTCTATCTTCTCTAATAGACCCTCTGTATTATCATCTTTCACCTCGTATGTTGCTTTTACATGATTTCCTTCAGCGTTACATAATAATTCAACCTCCTCTGCCAATTTAATGGCTTCATTAATAGTCTTTGGGGATTTTAACTGTATTCTTTCTTGTATCTCTGGCCTCGTCATTATCTTTAATCTTTTAAATATTGTGTCATCCCTTCTTTTGATTTGTTCCGGGTCTTGCTTTGCAAAGCCATTATATAATTGCTCTAATCTTAATACAAAATCCTGTATACTCTCGTTGTTCTTTTGTCTTGCCGAATAAAAACTTCCTTCAGGGTCCCGAACTCTCTTATTCCTTTTAAAAATGTTTTTCATTTTTTCTTTAAGTTCACTATACTTCTCTATTGCATATAAGTCTAATTCTTCAAATTTTTTTGCTGTTTGACCCTTCACCTTTGCCTTAACAATCCCCGCCTTAAGTTCTTCATCCCAGTTTGCTTTATTTGCTATGCTTTCAACCACTTTAATAAAGTTTTCTATGCCAATGCCTTCTTCGTTTGAAAAGGAAGGTATCAAGTAGTGATATCAAGATCCGGATATCCGGATCTTTTTTTCAGACCTAGGTCCGAGATCCGAGAACCGGATGTTGGTCAGAAATCCGAGATCCGGATCTTGGATCCGAGATCCGAAAATCGGATCCTAGACAGGAAATTGTGTATATGCAAACTTTTTCTGAAAGCAGTTTATAAAAGCTTTTATTAAGTGATAGCCTAGTCCTCTTAAGTCCTAATTAGTCTTAATACGCATCCAGCGATAGGATCCGGTATCCGAGATCCGAGATCCGAAATCCGGATCTGATATCCGAAATCTGGATCCGATATCAGAGATCCGAAATCCGGATATTATCAGATCCGAATCAGAGATCCGGATCCAACGGACATCACTAGTATCAAATTCTTAAAATCAGTAATCGATTTTTCAGCCATTGTTTCGTTCTTACAATAAATTACTATATATAATTACTTAATAACTAAATCAGAGGACAATCTGCCACTTCTACTTACAAATCAATAGCCTCAATAGTTGCGCCATGTGCTACACAATAATTGCCTACACAGTTGGGCGCCAGTGTGACGAATACGTAAATTCGTAACGGAAGAGTGGGTTTTTCAATGATTACCATGCGCGTGGTCGAAATAAAGAGGCGTGAATTTACTATTAAAATAAATGTTTAATTGATATCAAATTTATTAAGGATAAGAAATAAATGCGATATATACAATGAAAATAAATGAAATGAATGAAAAGCAATATAAATGAAACTAAATTATAGGCCTATCACACTCATATAGAACTCTTAATTCTTTAAATCACACTCCTTAAGCATCTTATCAATTATCTACACACAGTTCTCATTAACGTGAATTCTCACTAATTTGACAGAGTTCTATGTTCAATTTCACACTTAAGGCCATCATTTATCAGCTCTAACTGGCCAGACCTCTGCATGAAGGGGAAAAGAAACGGCACAAAGATACTCTCACCGACTAGACGACTTCGATCACAGCATTCGACAGTCCATGGAACTCACAGTGGCACACATTTTCTCTCTCGATGGCAACTTTAATTCAGTCCGGGCCTACATCAACACGTGGTTCTTGGATTCATTCTTGTTCCGCATTCCTACGTCCTCTCTCCTTGCTCCACCACGCCGTTGTGTGTGTCGTGCCACTCCAGTTCCCAGCATGCTTCGCTCTTCCCACTAATGGAAAAAGGAAGCTCTCAATGACGCTCCAAAACGCTCCCTTTGTCCCCTTTCATGCAGATTCGCAAATAAAATTTCCCAGATGTCGCTCACGCAGAGGTCGAAATAATTACCACTTCCAACAAATAAATTAATAAATAACTACAAGAAAATTTTGAAAGAGTGTCAATAAATATTACATATATATAAAGTTTAGTACAACTTGTACAAGGTCAAAATTATAGAAGTGCCATCAAGTCACACCTGGAAGGATTCATTCCATTGTGGAAAATATATCTTTGCTAGCCCATTGGACAGAAGGGATTAATGTGGGTGTGGTGAAAGCCAAAATGAAAGGCACTGCTGCTAAGAAAATGAATGAGTTATAATGATTTCTCTGAAATATGCAAGCATTTACGACGAGCAATGGTAAAATGTGGATGAAAGAGGGATATATTTAGAGAAGTTCTGAATGCCCATCAAGGCAGAAAGGAAGGGGTAGAAGAATATGCCAATAAGTTGGAATTATTAGTAAATGAGTTAAAAGATTCAAACCAGAATTAGTGACTGATAAGGAAAGTTTATTACTGGACAGATTCATGATTACATTACTGCCTGTTCACCAAAAATGTTTAGAATTTAGAGAACCTAAGGCCTTTGAGGAGGCTATAAATTTTGCTATCATATCTGAGGAAGCAGAGTTAAGAGGGATGAATATAAATTGTAATAGTGCTGAGAAGGAAAAGGAACATCAGGAGGGTCAGATTGAGGCCTTAACAAAAGTTATAGCTAACTTGTGCAATAGCCTAAAAGAGAGGGAGGATGAACAAAAACGTATGGATGGAGTCATAAAGGAATTAGCAAGCAAATTAAAAGGATTGGAAAGGAGGGAGGCTCAAAAGGGAAAAGGAAATGGAAGAGAAGGGGAAATAGTGTTATAAATGTGGGATGGAAGGGCACATCACAAAATGGTGCTGTAATGAACTTTTAAACTGAAACAGGCTGTGGAGGAAGGTCAGCCTCGACAGCATGAAATAAAAGATGCAAATCTGGTCAGAGTTGATAGGAGTGAGAAAGGTCTTTATCAAATGGAGGTGTTATTAGGGGGACAGCTGACTGTAATGCTATTGGATACTGGTTCTGAGATATCTATCATAGATACAAATGTGGCAGGGGATTTGAAAGATGAAGCCACATGGCAGAGGGAGAATATGTGGATAAAGGGTATTGGGGGAAATGAAACCAAGATCAAAGAGTCAATACTGGTTGAGATAACATCTAAGGAGGGAGATTTAGGCAGAAGAAGACTATTATGTATGGATCTAAAAGGTAGGGAATATGTAGGATGACATTATTAATAGGATTTTCACTGAATGCTGCAATACAATACTGACTTCAGAGAAAGGATTAAGAAATCTCAGCGAAGAGGAACAAGATAGATTGAATCATCTACTTGGAAGGCACTTAGATGGTTTTGCAGAGGAAATTGAGACCTTAAGTGGGGTAAAGGGGATAGAGGTTGATTTTGTCATCAACAAGGCTAGGCCAGTATTCATAAGACAGTGCCCAATACCTCATGTCTACCTGGAACCGCTCAAGAGATCCTAAAACAATATGAGGTAGGGCATTATTGAGCTGAGCACGTCAAGGTGGAATTCACCTGTACACATTGTTAGAAAAGAATCTGGAGATATGTGTATGAGGAGTGAATGAAGTTATGGCAAATTTCAGACATTCCAGATTTCGCTGGCCCATCTTTTGTGTGATTGCTATGCATTTCAGACATCCTGGGGAAAATTTCAGTTGACCCGGATGCCTCAGGGTGGGAAGAATTCATCTCATGCATTTCAGGCATTCATGACTAGTATAATGGGAAGTAGGCTGGGGAATGGAATCTTTATATTTCAGGGCGATGTATTAGTGTACTCAGATACATTTGATGAGCATTTGAACATCTTGGAGTCGGTATTCAGGCTGTTTAGAAATAAAAACTTAATAATGAAGCCATCGAAATGCAAATTTTGTGTTCCAGAAGTTAAATATTTGGGTCATGTGATTTCTGCTGAAGGGAAATTTCTAAAGAAGTTTCAGCCAATGTTTCAGCCATTAAGGGAATTGAGGCTCCTAGGAATCTGAAAGAAGTACGAGGAGTAATAGGGGTAATAAACTTTTACTGCCCATTCTTAGAGAATCTGCCTGGAAAGTTACTTCCCATAACAAACCTTACAAAGAAAGGGAGGGTGTTCAGATGGAGTAATGAGCATCAGGATGCCCTAGAAGAAGTGAAAGGTGCTCTTTCAAAATATCCGATATTACGACCACCAGATTATGATAAAGATTTTGTAATGTATACCGACGCATCTCATGGTGCTATAGGTGCTGCACTGCACTAAGAGCACAGGAACAAATTACATCCATTTGCGTATTTCAGTGCAAAGCTTAATGGTGCTCAATTAAATTACAGCACTATAGAAAAAGAGGCTTTAGCAATTGTTTTGACTCTCCAACATTTTTGGCACATAATCTTAGGTTTTCCTGTGCACATATATTCTGATCATAAAGTTTTGTCTTTCATAAAGACAATGAGTGTGTCTAATCAAAGATTGTTAAGGTGGTGTTTAGAAATGAATTTGAAATCAGGATAAAACACGTCAAAGGAAAAGATAATGGCATTGCAGATTTGTTGTCACGCTCTCCAGCAAAGAAATGCAATGCAATAATAAGTATAGGCTCGCGTGATTTAGTGGAACAGATTGTGGCATCACAGCAAAATGATCCTGACCATTGTAAAATGTTAAATGTAGAGAAGGAAAATCTTGACAAGGATTATGTTAGAGCTGGAGGAAAACTTACGTGGAAGGGGAATGCTGAGAGCAGAGTAAGATGGAAATTATTTGTGGTTAGTGATATGTGCTGTGCTCTAATTGAAAAGGCTCATAATAGCTGGCTTGCTGGACATAAGGACATTTTTAAAACTATTCGTGCTTTAAGGCAACGGTATTACTGACCCAGAATGAATGACGATGTAAAAAATTACATCAAGGAGTGTGGGGTTTGCCAGCAATGCAAGTTAGTGAAAGGGAAGGTGCCCTTTCAGAAGGGTTTGAGTGCACAGTTTCCTTTACAAAGGTTAGCAAAGGAAGTGATAGGGCCCTTAATAGAATCAGAAAATGGAAACAAATATATTATTGTGTTTATAGATGTGATGACTATACTTGGGGGCATGAGAGATGTTCATTTCGTAGGTGAGGTGTGAGGATGTAACTATTCTAAAATAAGAGAGGGAAGGGTATTGCTCCTCTTCCCCTAACCGCCACCCCCAAGTTGGAAAGTTTAAAAACTAATTTAGGTTAGACAGCAAAGCACAGTAAATAATACCAAAGGATTAACCTTAACTATAATCTCCCTATCCCCAACTTTTATTTTTGTAGGCTAAAAGCATTTTAAATCTGCTTTTCAAGAAATTTTTTTAATTACTTTTCGTATGGAATAAACTATTTATAAACTGTTTAAGGAATTAGGAATACATAAATATAGATTTACTAAACCATAGTTTATTCCATACAAAAAGTAATTTAAAAATTTGTATAAACATAAAATAAAAACGAGTTGAAAACCAGATTTAAAGTGTTTTTATCCTACAAGAAAAAAAAAAAAGGTTGGGGGTAGGGGGGATTATAGTCAGGGTTAATCCTTTGCTGTTATTTACTGTGCTTTACCGTCTAACCCTTCTAATCTAAATTAATTTTTTAACTTTCCAACTTGGGAGTGGGGGTAGGGAAAGAGGAGCAATACCGTTCCCTCCCTTTTTTAGAATGGTTAATCCTCACACCTCCCCTACGAAGTGGTCATCTCTCATGCCCCCAACTATAGGTATCCTGAAGCTTTGGCCATCCCAAATCAGACTGCAATGACAGTAGCCAAGGCTCTCATAGAAAAGAATTTTATTTGCCGATACAGGGTTCCGTTTGAGGTGATAAGTGATAGAGGAACGAATTTTACATCAGAAATGATGGATGTTGTTTGCAAAGATCTTAGAATTCAGCAGCAGTTTACCACCACCATTGTCTTTAGATAGTAGGGAGTCGTTCAAATCCTCTAAAATCACGAGCTAATGAAAATAATTGACGATGGCGGCGCTGCAGCGCGGGAAAATCCCTTTACTACACGTTTCTAACTGGGTTTTGTTATATTTACCCTAAAAATAACATTTAAAATAAAAATAAACTAATAATTACGTTGAGGAAATATTAACAATGAAAACACTCATAAATAAATAAAAAATTACTGCAAACAAACCGATACACTTAACTCTCATCATATCCAAAACTTTTATTAAAAAGTATTTATAATTCTATTCTATCCAAAAAATTTTATGTTACAATATATTAAAAATATTTAAAGCCTTTTTAAAAATGAAATCATTTTTAATTTACTTATTTATTTTATGTTAGAATTAACAATTATATTCAATTACAATTAGAATGTAAACGAAAATATTAATTATAATATATGATTCTAACAAAAATATTTAAATTGCAATAAATTAAAAATAATATTTAATAATGCCTTAAATATTTTTGATATATTGTAACTTAAATATTTTTGGATAGAATAAGGGATTATAAAATTTTAATTAGAAAAATGATTTAGAGTGCACTTTTTGAATTCCAAATAAGATATGGAATTACAATCTACAGAATTTTCTACTGAATTAAAAAAATTCCGTCAATTCAAACAAGAAAAATAAAATCAATACGTTTCTATTCGGGTATAAATAAATTAAATTAAAATCTACAACTAAAACAATTAAATCTTTTAAAAATAGATTATTTATTTGAATGTATAGTTATAATACAATATAATATTTAATGATTTATTAAAAATCATTTGCTTTGTGATTTCAAAATATCTAAGAAATTTTAATAAATATGGAATTAGAAAAAAGTAAAAACTATATTTCAACAATTTTAAATATTATTCCAACATGGATATTAAATCTCACTTCTTATAATTTTGTTATGAATAGTATAATGATTTGGAAAGGTTATGTATAAATTATAAGAACTGAAAAAGTTTTTTTTTTTTTATTAGAAAAATAAACGTTTGCTTATTATTATCTTTGATATTATAATAACATCATAAAATCATTGATAAGTACTGCTTTGTTTATAAAACTAATAATTTAAATTTGAATTTTGTAAATTTTTTTATTTAAATCAGAATGTACAGAAAAACACAAACTGCCCCTACAAAAACCCAAGCTTAATTAATCATAAAATCATAGAATTTTTTATCGAATCAAGATTTTCTTAACCCTAGAATACTAACCATGAGCAGCATAACCTTGTTACTAACTATACATCTCCCAGACGTACATCACATTGAAATGCAGTTATGATTAGTTGTATAGTTGTATTGATTGAAATAAGGAGTTTTGTGTATTTATTTATTATATAATAAGTACTTTAGAACAATACATTTATTATAAAAATTTTTTCATTAACTATTTAACAACTCTGTAAAATAGCAATATTAAAAAAACAATCGATATAAGAATATTCGAAAAAAGTATATGTATTAAAACGAATTTTATAGTCTAAAATGTTTTAAAAGACAAACGAAAAGAGATATTTCTAGAATTTGGAAAAAAAAATGAACTAAATATTGACCTTTGAGGAATACCATTTGTGATCTCAGAAACTGAACTTTCAGGATTATTTATCTTTAGTTTTTACATTCTATTCGTATGCATTCCTTTCAACAAATTTAAACATTGTCCTCTTATACCATATTTTAATAATAATAATGATAATAATGTAGCAACTACAGGAATACAATCCACCAGATAAACCGGAAGATGAATCCGTTTGTTGCCCCCCAACAGGCCGAAGCCCAAAACGGGGTTAATGAAACATATAAAATAAACTAATAAAGAAAGGAAAAATAAAAATAAAAATAATTAAAAACTAAAACAAGTTAAGAGAATAAATAAATATGAAGATCGTTAGAGTCTAATAAGCTGACGTCCTTAAAATTCTCGTAGTAATTTTTAATTAATTTATTAATAGGATTGATCCGTAAAATGTCAATCCTAAAAACAAAATATCACGATTAACCAAATCCCAAGCTTTATTTAAATCTAAAAAATAACTGCTTAATTAAGACCATGATGAAAGTATTTATTTAATTTTTGTGTCATTTTCAAATTTCGAGTTGACTTCTTTTTTCTATAACCATATATTTCTTTACCAAAAGTATCGTTCTTTTCCCAAAATTCCTCAAGTTTTTTTTAATCCAATGTTTAAAAATATTTTGTAATAATAGAAAGTATAATATTGGTCGATTATTATTTAAATCTATTTTTTACCTTTCTTATAGATTGGCCTAATCTTTGACATTTTTATCTCTTTTGGCCATTCATTTGTCTTCAATATTACATTATATAAATGAGTTAACAAAACCTTTACCATTATTTCTAATGTTGTTTGCCTAAATTCCATCAATTCCTGAAGACTAATTTATATTTAGACTTCCAATAATTTTTTCAATTTCTTTTTCTTCTACTGAATCCATAACAATAGAATTTTGTATTAATATAAGCACTTGTAATTAATAATAACTAAAACGCCTCAGAGGATATAAATAAGCACCATCATTCATAACAACACGTCCAAGAGATGTACAAAAATATGTGTTGAATACTAACTCTAAGTCCATTAGACGTACAAAAATATGCATTGAATACTAACTCTATGTCCAAGATACGTATAAGAATTTACGTTGAATACTAACTCTACGTCTAACAGACGCACTATGTTTACGAAAATACGCAATACACGCTGTTGATATGCAAGCTGGACAACTGAAACACCAGTATTCGAAAGAATACATGTTTGATGAAGCATACCTGGAGTTACAGGGCGCTCTTTCAAGGTCAAGCGCAGCAGCTGACGTATGGTTAGCATTCTAGGGTTAATCTTTGATAGAATCGTAAATTATAAATTTTAAATATATTTTGATAGAATTATTAATAATTTTAAATAAAATTTTGATGACGGGCAACCAATGTCTGTTTGAGTTTACCAGATATTTTTTTAATTATTATTAAATTTATAGTTATTAATAAAATTCATGAGACTTATATTTATGAATGTTAAAAAAAAAAAATTATAAAAAAAAAACGTTATTCAAGCACAATTTCATATATGAACTACTGTATCATAACATAGTCCATGGGAAAAAATGTATCAAGTTACAGTGCAGACCCGGTCGAACGCTGTCTTCGGGAGCCACGATTTCGTGACAGCGTTAGATCGAGCCACGGTCGATCAAGACCCCCCCCCTCAAGAAATGTCAAGAATCGCGTTCTCATATGCACATGTACCCTTTTCTGTGTGTTTTCTTTTCGTGTTAATAAACATGTCAATTGAAACTACAGTATTGAATGTAGAAGCTATTCAGTCTAAAAGAGATAAATCAGCTATCAGGTAGGATCGAACGCAGTCGACAAGATCCACGATTTCATATGCACATGTACGGTTTCCTTTTTGTTTATTTTCTGTTAATAAAATTGTCAATTGAAGCCACAGTATTGAATGTAGAAACTGTTCAGTCTAAAAGAGATAAATCAGCTAAAATAGGATCGAACGTGGTCGACAAGACCTGCGATTTCATATGCACATGTACCCTTTCCTGTTTGTTTTCTTTTCGTTTCACTTAATAAAAATGTCAATTGAAGATACAGTATTGAATGTAGAAGCTATTTGTTAATTATTGTTGATTTGGATGTATATGTTGCTTTGTTGTTGTATTTGTTGAGTTATGTATGATAAGCTTGCAAATCGTTTTTGTAATTTTTTGTGTATGTTCTTTTTAGCTTCCGTACTTGTAATGTGTAAATTTTCGATATGTGCCTTTAGAGCTCCCGTATTTTGTATTCTGTCATGGCTGCCAAGAGAAAGATCACTGTACATATCATATTTTTGTAATGAAAAGCAAATAATTAATGCAATTAAAGTTCAGAATTGAGTTTGTTTAATCTGCATAAGTTGTCCATTCTTCCCACATCTATTTGAGATGTCATCACTCGGCGGAGCTGATCAATGTCAGCCAAGAAACACAGATGAAATCGCGGATCGATTCAACCAAGAAACACTGGACAGATAAAATCGCAGCTCTTGTCAACCACGTCCGATCTGATTGATTTCAGTTGATTTATCGCTTTTAGACTGAATAGCTTTTACATTCAATACTAGATCTTCAACTGACTTTTTATTAAGTAAACATAAATGAAAAGGAAACTGTGCATATGAAATTGCGGCTCTTGTCAACGGCGTTCGAACCTATTTCAGCTGATTTATCTCTTTTAGACTGAATATGAAATGAATAAAAATACATATTATACTATGTCTGCACGAGTACAGTTTCTTTTTGTGTTCTTTTAATTTAATAAAAATGCCAATTGAAGATATAGGATATAGGACAAAATGCAACCGGACAAAACCTTATACTGAAACTGGACTTCTTTTTCACTTTATTCAGAACAACTTACAAATACATTACATTTTATACATGCCTGACACCATAAAATTATAATCGCCTTTTTGTCGATCACGTTTTCCCTTTTAGACTGAATGGCTTCTACATTCAATAGTGTAGATTCAATTGACATTTTTATTCCGCGGCACCCGTCAGGGGGGAGGGGGGCTGGGATCGGGAGCCAAGCCAAAACGGCGTTGGAGCCGATTCAGCGATCTAGTGGACCGCGTTCGACCGGGTCCACACTTATTTTGAAATAATTACTATCAAAATTAATCATCTGTTATTATTTTGTTATAATGTGTTAGCTATTAAACTTTGAAATCAGTGAATTATCAAAAATAATTTAAAGTGCCCAAATTACTAAAAGCACTCTAAGTAAACAATACTTATTAAACTATAAGTAAAAATACATTTATGACAAAAAAAAAAATTAAATGAAAAGAAGAGATGGAATAATATTTAAAAAAAATTATTGTAACTTCGCTATACATGCTTTTGCTTTCGACCTCGATTTCCTATTAATTATTTTAAAAAGTTGTTTTAGTAAAGAAGTATGTATGTGGAAATGAAAAAGTGTGTAAACTTTGCTGTCAGACGAGCTCTATGATTTAAATTAAAACCAGTATGATATCTTGTTATGATCTTTATCGGCTAGTATTTGAAATAATTTTTTTCTAAATGTGTTTAACTAAATGCATGTATTATAATTCCATATTCACAAATAATAATGTTCAATAACAAAAGTAAAGTAACTTGTACAACATAGTCTTTACCTAAAAATATGTACATGTATTATTGACTAACTTTACAATATTTAATATTTTACTTTGCAAATATTACATTAAAGTTACACAAATTGGCTTTGTTGAATTGTAATTGAGAGAAACGCGGACTAAAACGCGGACTAAAACTGATGTTGGTGCCACCTGTCGGGAGGAGTTTTCATTAGCCCGAGAGAACAATAGAAATCTTGAGAGTTGAACGACTCCCTACTATCTAAAGACGATGCCACCACTTATAGACCAACGTCCAATGGTTTGGTCGAGAGAATTAACCAAAATATTGGGAAATCACTTCGACTTCTCTGCGAGAACGAAGGGAGTGGATGGGATACCTCTTGGAGGCTGACCTGTTCTCTATAAGAACTAATATCAATGAAAATACTAAGGAAACTCCATCCTTTTTACTCTTTGGGTTCAATCCAGAACACCCTTATCTTGGGAGGAGCTAAAAGATAACCGTGGGAACACTGATATTCCTGAATATAAACCAGCATTGGTGCAGAGGCTTGATAAAGTAAGGGGATGGCCATGAAAAATAGTGACATATGAAGGGAAAAGAACATCGAACGAAGAAATAATAGTAGGAGGATTAAAGAATTTCGGCCAGGTTACTAAGGCAAGGCAGGAATAAAAATAAATTGGGATATAGTCGAACCTCATTAGTATGAACCCCATTTTGCAACCAAAAAAGATTCACAGAAACGAATGTTCATAATATCCGATGCATGAACCCGATGATATGAACTTTGTAAAATATTCATAATACACATTAACCTAGTTTCCACTGCATTTTGCGTTACTCTTATAAACGTATTATTACATCGACTACAAGTAATTAAGAGACATGTATTAAGGAGTGCAGTTTTACAGGATATAAACATGAAATGTAAAAATAGCTTATACATAACTATAAGTGAACGATTGACATTAACACAAAGTGTCTTACATTTACTTTCATGCAGATCTGTTAGTTAAGTATTCAAAAGGCAAATTCTTGAAAAAAGAAAAGCATCTCGGTTTTGCAGATTTTCCAATAACTGTAAGTTTAACCTTATTTGTGCCACTCATATTTGTGCAAAGAAAAACTCTAACACGCTCTTTGTTTGTTTTTTTTCCCCTTTGCATTCCTGACCCTTCATTACCACAGTTAGTCAGGGAGACTGCCAAAAGAGACCAAATTCATCTCCATTATAGATATCATCAGCACTATAATTCTCTAATAAGCTTGGCAACTTTGATTCCATCCAGTTATTAACCACGTCTGTGTCTACATCTCTGCTTTCTCCATGAAGCTTGGCAAACCGAATGGAATTACACTTCTTAAATCAGTCGAACCAACCAATGCTAGCTTTGAAGTCGGTTACCTTCAGCTTTGTTGCAAATTCAGATGCTTTTTCTTGTAATATTGGACCAGTTAGTGGAATTTTTTGACCCCAGGCAATCGACATCCATTGTAACATTCAGGATTATCCGCGTATCTTAGTCTTTTTCTGTCACTGTTTACAGAGCCATTTTCGTAAGCTGCGATGATTTTGTCACGATGATGCTTGATTTCAGAAATGTTGGACTTACTTTTTAGTCCGAATCTTGTCATGATGTCTCTGTATTTCACTTTCTTATCAGTTAGGTTGATAATTGTGTATTTATCTTCCATAGTAATGTTTTGTTTTTGTTTTTTGCCTTCATTACAGTACATGTACTGTATTGTTATGCACACCTGTTTTACCACCTGGACGGTAAAGTCCAAGTTTGCACTAGCGGACGGTTAAAATGATTCCGTTTTCTAAAGTGAAAGTGAAAGTGAAAGCTTTGAGTGTTAGGAGATAATCATAGAAGGTCCACTGTGCAGGAAGGGGTATGATCAAGATTGTAGGTCATACAATTTTTTCATTGCTTTTCTAAACAAGTTCCCATAGGAAAGCAGATCGTTCATGTTGTAATATTCGATAATATTTGCGTGCGATATGGTTTACCAATGAATAAAGCCCAGTCAAATATAAACTTGATTTCAATAAGGTTTAATAATTGTATAGAATAAACTTTTACAATCGTTGCTCACTATTGTACATCATGGAGGAGCATATACAGTCAAATCCCGTTATAACGAAGTTCAAGGTATCACCGGTCAACTTCGTTATAGCGAAAACTTCGTTACATCGAGATTGCAAATTAATTTGAGAATAAATGAAACATAGCATATTTTAAACCGAGAATATAAATATTTTTAATGTTTTACCCTTAATTATGGCAAATAGCAATCAATATTAGCCTTTTAATGTACAGTTAGGATTTCGAAATGATTTGTTGTGTACCTTAGGATTAAATTAAACTGATTAAGATCATTTCATCATTATTTTTATTTATCATTACATGTATTATTAAAATAATTGGTTATTTTTGACTGAAAAGAACAGCTTTTAACAGCAACGCTATTTATAAAATCGGATAAAAATCCTAAACTCTGAAAAACACGCTCGTCGGTTTCGTTTTGTTCCTGTGCAAATCTTTGTAATTTTTGATCACATCGACGTCTTTGATTATCTCGACTTTTTCACCTAAAGTGAATTGTCGTCGTTTCTTGTTGCAAGACATTTTTTGTACACCTAAAAAGAAATTTTAGGTTTCAAGTTCATGTACAATTTTTCCCTACCGTTTTTAAAATATATGTACGATGCTAGCCAAAATGGCAATTAATGAAATACGAAATGGGTTACCGTACTTACAAAGTTAGCAGTCGAGAGTCTTATGTCGAAATTGAAACCAATATCGGTACAAGTTTTCACTACTGTTTTAAAAAGATACCGATTTATATTAAGTACTGTACATATTATAAAAAGAAAATTAAAAATTATCAAATGCTATTAAAAAAAAAATGGCCGAAATGGCAGTTGGTGATGCAGAATGGGTACTTACGGAATGTATTTGTCTTAGCAGTTGTCGAGTGTAGAGATGTAGAGATTCGAAATTGAAACTGACTGCCATGCGAAAGCGGCCCTTTTATATCCCCCATCACTGCGATGCTGCACCAACGGGCGATGAGTATTCTGATTGGAGGAAACCAATAGCGACCGCAGCGCCCTCTCTTGGTGAAGGCGGAAACTATTCCAGTTGATCAGCGATCACAACGGCGATAACACAAGAAGCCAAGTGGCCTCTCTCTGGTGTAGGACAAAATGCAAGTTCAAAATAAAATTTCGTTATAATGAAATTAAAACGCTGTGGAGACCAAAAATTTGCTTCGTTACAGTGAAAACTTCGTTATAAAGATTTCGTTATAGCGGAATCATAATAGTATTAAATTAATAGGATTTTTGCCGGGACCACAGAAAAACTTTGTTATAGTGAAAACTTCGTTACAATGGTATTCGTTATAACGGGATTTGACAGTATATATATGAGCACACCGACTGTCATGGCGACTGCTGACGTCAGTGACTCTCACAAGTAAGAAACAGCACCAGGTGGCGTTGTACGAATGAAAACATCGACTTTTATTGTAACTTTTGACACCCTCCCTCAATAAAATGTGCAATACAGAAACAACCGACTTAAACAATGTGCAACAACACCTGTTGTAAACACAAAAACAGAAAAAACAAAAAACTACTATCATAATCAAGCTAATACATTTTCAAATTAACTACCAAATCTGTGAACAAGCACATCAGTTAAACAACATCTTATCTCTCAAGAACACAAAGGTTTGTCTGGGCAAAGGTTTAGTAAGAATATCAGCTATTTGCTGGCTTGTGTGGATATACTGAACATCTACGATACCAGAATCAATTTTCTCTTTAATAAAATGGTATTTTATATCCATGTGCTCCATCCTTTTTATGAGATTTACATGAGCGAATAACTGACTGGTTGTCCTCAAAAATAATGATTTGTTCATCTTTCCACAAACGTATCTCAGTTAGCAAATTTTTTAACCAACAAGCTTCACTGTTACAGACACTCAATGACACATATTCATCCTCAGTTGAGGACAAGGCTACACTGGTTTGTTTTCTTGAACACCATAATACCAGTTTATTAAACACAAATAAACAGTAACCACTGGTAGACTTTCTGTCAACATTATTACCTCCCCAGTCTGCATCAGCAAAACCTGTCAGCAACTTACAAGCATCACCCACGTCACTTTTTGAATACAGTAATTCAGAATTAATTGTGCCTTTTATATAGCGTAATAATCGTTTAAGGCATATCCATGTCACAGTTTTGAAAGCGTGACAACAAAGTAATACTGGCACACAAGTCTGGTCTTGTGCCTAACATAGCATACATAATACATCCAATAACCTGTCGACATCTATGTTCAATATCCATTTTCTGAACAATGTTTTCTCAAAGATTCACAGTTTAAATTAGGATCCATAGGTGTCAACACTTCATGGCAATCTGACATGTTAAATCTTTGCAATACACATTTTAAATATTGGGTTTGACTCTGTGATGTTTTACCTGTATTCAAATCTTGCTTAATTTGAATGCCTAGTTTGTTGCTAGCAAGACCCAAATCTTTAATTTTAAAGGTTTCCCTTAATTTCTTTTTAAAACCATCAATCATCCCTGAATCTGACCCTATCAATAACAAATCATCAACATAAATTAGAATAAACACTTGATAATAGTTATTAAATAAAAATGAAAAATAAAATAATAATTAACAATTAACAAAATAATTAAAAAATAATAAGTAAAATCAAAATAAAACTAGACATATAAAATCAAATAAAAAGCTGACGTTTCGGATAGAGACTATCCTTTATCAAAGCAAAAAGGATAATTCTCTAAAGGCAATTAGAATATTAGAGAATTATCCTGAAATATTCTCTAATACTTATTATTCTCTATAATAATTATTCTCTCTAATAATTGGATAGTCTCTATCCGAAACGTCAGCTTTTTATTTGATTTTATATTTCTAGTTTTATTTTGATTTTACTTATTATTTATTAATTATTTTGTTAATTGTTAATTATTATTTTATTTTCCATTTTTATTTAATAACTATTATTTATTGTATTCCAGGGTTTTTGTGTCTCGTCCTTTTCTCTAATAAACACTTGACAGTTACTATCATTATAAAAATAAAGGCAATGATCACTTTCAGTCTTAATAAAACCTTGTTCTGACATAAAGCAATGGAATTTCTCATACCAATATTTTCAAACCATACAGTGCTTTCTTAAGTTTACAGGTTTTATTTTCTGGAAGTTTAAAATTCTTAGGTAACAGTAAATGAACATCTTCTTTTATTTCTCCATGTAAAAAAGCACTACAAACATCCATTTGATAAACGGGCCAATTCTTTTCTGTACTGACTGCAATTAATGTTCTAACGGTGGATAGCCTAATAACTGGAGAGTAAATGCCGTCAAGGTCTGTTCCCTTCTGAAGAAAGCCTCTAACAACCAGTCTTGCTTTGAACTGTTTAATTCTGCCACTGTCATCCCACTTAATTTTATACACCCATTTGCTATCAATGTACTGTATGTTATCTGCCTTATCTATAATATCCCATGTCTTGTTCTCTTCTAATGCAGTCATCTCTTTTTGCATAGCTTCCTTCCAGCAGCTTTTATGATCAGATGCCATCGCCTCTTGAAGAGTCGTTGGTTCATCAGTATCCATTGTTAGAAAGCATAGATCTACTTCATAGTCTTTATATTTTGTTGGTAATTTCGCATTTCTTTTTGGTCTTTCTTCTCTAAATTGGCGTTGCATGAATGAAAACATCGACTTTTATTGTAACTTTTGACAGTTCATACTATGCATCATGAAAAAGATTCACAGTAGTGAGAAGTTCATATTAAGAGATTTCATAATAACTGAGTTGAACACAATGCAAAGGTATAGGATGACCTCCAACAGATAAAAAAAAGTTCACGGTACTGAATATTCATACTAACCGAGTTCACTCAAACA
This sequence comes from Rhysida immarginata, assembly GCA_023313115.1. Lineage (NCBI taxonomy): Eukaryota > Metazoa > Arthropoda > Chilopoda > Scolopendromorpha > Scolopendridae > Rhysida > Rhysida immarginata. The sequence continues at coordinate 682,300 of JAHWFO010094135.1, forward strand.
AAGTTCGACTATATAGATTTATTGGTCGTTTTCGCATTATAAACAAAGTTTCTAATGTTAACTATAAGAAAGAGGGGGTCAGGGAATGTGATAGGCAGGTCGTTCATGTTGACCGCTTGAAGCCATGCTATGGAGTCCATGAACGCAATCGGAAGTTGTTAACCAAACACTCGAAACCCCAGAATGAAGAGGAGTCTGACGATGATCGAGAGGAATTGGACGAGGAGTCATACTTCAGGAAAAAATCCCCGGCAGGACAAGGAAGACTTCACCAACAGCTATAGGAGAATCCATTACAACAGGAGGAGGTTCAAGATCTAGGGGAGGTGCTTAAGATGAGTGTATGCGAAATGGATCAGAATCCTACTCCTTACCATAAAAGAACTATCGGAATTTGCATGCCGATGGCTTTGAAGAAAATTGATTTGCCTTAAGGGTAGGTATGTGACTTTAATCTCAGTTGTGCTAATTCGAACAGGTAGGCCTAATGAGCACATGGCTGACCGATCTGGATCGAATTTTGTGAAATGATTACTCATATGAAGTAATTCAAAGAACAGTGTGCTTAGTAGCTTAACATTGAGTGTATAAATGTGACGCTACTTCCTCTTTTATGTTTTACTTTATTTTTTTTATGTCAATGAGACTTTGATTGAAGGGGTTGAAAGTATTCGAGATTTGGGGGTATTGACCGTAAGTTAATCTTTGGTGACCATGTGGACAGATTGTGCAAGAACGCACTATTTAAATTAGGTGTGATTCGTAACCTGACCTCACGCTTTAAATGTGGCAATTTTTTTATTAAATTATATATTACCCTTATTATACCGGTCATTTGGTATGGAATAGTAATTTGGGGGTTTGCATCAAACCATGTCAAGAATAGACTTCATAGAGTGTATTGTCTATTCGCAAAACTTTATTTTTACCGTTATATTAGAATTGGTATTTACTCCTTTTCTCAGATCATGCAAGATTTGAACATTTGTGATTGTGTTGACATCTTTCATGCGGAGATTTTAAAATTTGTTGTTAATATCATTAATGGAAAGATTGATAGTCCTTTTTGTTTGGCTTACTTAAACTTTAATTGTAATACACGGTTTAGAAATCGAGAATTGTTTTATATTCCTTGCTTTAATTTTAATTTATTATTCAAAATTTTATCTTGTTTTAATCAACTGCATAATGCTAAGAGTAATTTGGATTGGTTTTTATAATATTGTCTTTTATATAATTATATAATTTTATCAATAACTTCATTAATATATACTTAATGTTTTTTTTTGTTTTTTTTTTATTTGTCTTTTTGTCTTTGTTCTCGGTGCCTTCGTGGGAATTCCTGTGTGGCATCGAGCTACCTTTATCCTTATCTTTGGTAGCAATAAATCAATGAATCAATCAATCAATCAATGGCTATAATTCCAATGCTTGATCTGCACTTGTGTAGTTCTAATTTTGTATTCATTTGTGTGTCGTTCAGAGGAAGGCTTCGTGTTCAGGTTTGTCTTACTAATTGTGAATACTTCGAGCATTGTCTGCTAGGCAGATTCAGGAGTTGATCGGAGCTGTAGTGGGCAGCTGGCGGCAATGAGAAAACAGAGAGGAAAAAAAGAGCTAGGTGAAGCAGGTGGTGCTCTCCTTGATGGTGGACTGAGCACGTGTGTCGGCAGAAAAGGAGAGAAACTCGAGAATCAAGGAGAATCCTGAAAGGAAGTAAGACGTGGACGGCTGACTAAGGTAGGCCTAGACTCAATGCCATATCGCGGTTCCCCACTCTGCTTCATAGCAACATTAAGTCCTTGGAACTAGATTATCAACAGAACTATAAAGTTTTGGTTGTTTTGGACAGGACTATATTATTTACTTGTGCATAGAGATAGATAATTTAATTTTTCTTCTATTTCATTGTATATCTAACCCAATCTCAAAAGTATGGAATAATTCCATTTCAGATGCTATATCTTAGTTTATTCATAAAATTGTACACAAAAAATTTATGCAAATAACCTCCA
>JAHWFO010094135.1:684324-696190 GCA_023313115.1 Rhysida immarginata
ATGCCTATGCGACGTCAAACCTTACATGTGGGACAAGTTTCTGAGTGCCATACCTTTTAGCATATGGACCACGTATAGCACCAACACCAAAGACACTTCGGCCTACTTTCTTTATGGGTTTGACCCATACTCTCCATGGGAAGGGGAAGGTCAGGAAAAAATGGAAATTGATCCCACCAAATATAAATCTGAATTGGCTGCCAGAATGCAAATTGTGCACTGTATAGCCAACACCGAGAGTTACACGTGCAGAAGCATAAAAGAAGCACAATGGAGCTAGTAAGTGGTGACGTCAGTTCCTGGCCCGTTGCCTAGTGATTCCAAACTTAGGTTTAACTGCTCTATGCTTTAACATGGTGTAAGGCCATTGAAAACTCCTTATGGTTTTCAATGGCCTTACACCATGTTGTTAAACCTAATGTTTGGAATTGCTAGGCAACTGGCCAGGAAATGACATCATACTTACCAGCTCTATAGGGAGAAAGAGTGGTCTTACTCATTAAGGGAAAATGAAAAAAAAAACTCAGACATAAATATGGGGGTCACTACCGTATTATTTGTCAGATCAGCCCTGTAAATTATGAAATATAGAAATCTAAGCACACGGCAGCGCTAAGTGGTTCACAGTGACAGATTGAAGGTGGCTTGGGAAGACAAATTCTGGGATAAATCGTCACAGGAACAGAGCTCGACGACCCAAAACCCCAATTGATGGCAACACCACTGAGGAAGAAGAAGACAATTGGCATCAGAGCTTCCAGAAAAAAAATTCTGGAGCAGAGGCCAACAGGGAGGAGGAACCACCTGACCAGTTGGGACTGTCCTCGAATTGACTACCGGAGACTCCACGTAGGGAGAGCCTTGAATAATCAAGCCAAGACCGCCAATGATGTGACATTGCCGACTGTACCAAACACTCTACGAAGAGGGAGAATTGCGATGTGTGTCAATTAAATTTGTAACTTGTTAGATTCATGCTCCCTCTGCACGTGGCCAGGAGACCCCATGTAACCACGTAGAGGATTGGCAACGTTATACATATTTCCCGCCATAACCAACAGAGGGCAACACTACCGGAACGGGCCAAAGGCAATCAGAAGTATGCATTCGCACACGGGCGGCCGGGATGTTCCTGGGGATATATAAGCAGGGTACATGAGGAGGGAGCAAGCATTGAGACAAGCTGAGCTACAATGATACGGACCACGCCTTCTGGAGGATGCTTCCTGCATGTAAGTACCCAGTTTTATGTATGTCCCATAGCTGCCTGCAACAAAGTGCGAAACGCACTTGGTCTCGACCATGTGCTATTCATGAATATGACCATCGTCCTTCTATCTAGATGTAATATAGAGTTACCGTGTTCCTCCCATTAGAAAAGGAACACAAGACACTTTGTGTCCGTAATGCTGAAAAACATAATTGATTAACTAAAACGATGTTAGTGTAGCCTCACATCCTTGATGCTTTTGTAAACTGTAAGTTTATTCCTTTGTGTTGTATTAAAATTGTCCTGTGTTTTAAGTCACTGTTTTCTGGACCCTTTATTTTATAAATATCTCAGTATTAACTTCTTGAAATTGTGACAAAGTCAGTTACTGAAGAAATTTAAGGTTACAGTAACCCTCCTTACAAAAGGGTTATATGACGCTTTCAGTGCCATTGGTGTCAACTTTCCACTTGGAGTGTGTGTGAACTTACAAATAGTCACAGGATCCGCTTCGAAGAATGCACCATGCGACCGTTAGGCCTAACACCCGATGCGATGTTTCTTCACCTATTAAGAGACTAGCTTTGTGAAAATCTTTTTTGTTATCCATAAATCTTTAATCTTTATTGTGTGGAAATCTTTATTGTTATCCAGGGGAGGCCGTGCCCTGGTGGGCTTTCACTGAAACACAACTTCAGTGAAGTTAAGCAACATCAGGCACGGCTAGTCACTGGATGGGCGGCTCATCAGTGACCATCATACAGCAGTCATTAATCCAGGTCCATCCAGAGACCTAACTCGTCGGCCTCAGGTCATACAGGCTCTGGATGGATGCATTGGATTACAATGAATTAAAAATATTGCAATTGCAATTAAATTGTGTGCATGTAATAAGGACTCTAGAATGAGTTGAAGTAATTCTGGAAGTATTCTTTGTAGATACTAACGTATTCATTTACTTTTCTTTATTGTTACAAGTCTTCTTTTGAAAATGCGTTATCACTTTGCATGCTGGGTAATCTTGGCTTCACTGGCCCTTGGCCTGCTTCGCTCGCCCTCACCACCGGAAGTATTATGAGCGTTTCTGGCTTTGCCACCAGAGGGCGATCCCAGAATTCTCTGCGGGATTGGCCCCTGATATATAAGGGGAGCGCGATATTCGAACAGGCATTCTGAATCAGGCTCCCGCGGGTAAAGGACTCCACAGCAGATGCAAGGACCAGACGATTCTTGAGAGACCCATCATGGCAAAGGTAAATCTGGCTATTAAGACTATGTATTTTATTGTCTAGAATTCTATTGATACATGTTTGACTTGGTGACCATCTTTACAGTCTAGCTGTAGTTGGGGATAACTTTAAAGTCTTTCGTCTTTCATTTCATAATTTATATCTGAATGTATATAATTCGTAAATCTTAATGGTTGGGGCTTTTTGTCAATTAATGTATTATTGTGTGCATGCCCACACGCATCGGAGAGGCCGACTCAACGACCCAGGTCACCACCAACTCCGACGCGGTGGGTGCACGTGAATTCGAGACTTGTGAAGAGCAATATTAACCAAGCAAAGGACACGTGAATTTTAACAAGATAACTCTTATTTTATTTAAATTAGGTTTGAAACACAACATTATAACAAATAGATATAAATCATATCCCTTAGAGAATTATTATTAAACCGAATACCAATATTCACGTGCAACAATATCGCACTTCCCCACAATATTACTTAATTTACTTTCAAACCAACAAGGTCCCCGGGACTGATTCACACAATACTAACCAACAAACTCTTAACTATCATCAAGGGCATAAACCTACTATTAACCCACTATTAACTAGTAAACAATACAGACGCGCTTTGTATTACTTAACTTCTGTCTAATAATACTCCATGCACTTGCGCACGAATACAAGACTACGTTTTCCGCCACAGCGCTACATGTAAGCACACCTCTACATATCATTTGGGCAAAACACGGGAAAGCATGGAAAGCGTCAAGCCTCCCTTTTTATTTTCCATTTACAAACGGCTGGGAAGGAGGCAGTAACTCCTTTTGTTCCACAAAAACCAGACTCGAACACGCAGCTCGTTCCTCGTGCTCCTACCAAACAAGCCAACAAATGCTTACGCTATCCTTCGCTATAACGAAGCGCACTCTGGTAATGAGGGACTGCAGAGAACATAACCTTGCCATAATGCCTACAGTATACCTGAGCAAGATCTACACATCTTACATTACAATAAGTTCAATAAGGCCAACACTTATTATTCTAATCATTCTTATTAAACTACCGGTTAAAGCCAACGGACTTTTTGTAACAGCTCTGTTCAACCGCTGTCGCACAGCATTAAGCGGTAATCGCTTACTGTTACTCACTCAATCGAAGCACTCGTCTTCTAAAACACTAAGACGGGATGGAAGGGAAAACTCATGGCACTTATTCACTAAAGAAAATATAAGAACGATCTCACCGAGCCAGATGTCGCCTCCGAAGAACCGTATTTTCTCAACTTAGACGATTACATCTGATTTGCTCCTGCTGCATAAAACGCTGCTTCGATAAATTGTTCATGTTCGCTTCACTCAGCACGAGACCGGACAAGCGAAATTCTCTTGAAGAATAACACCTATTATACTAACTTGACTTTTCCTATGTAAACACTGAAGTTTCTTATAGAATAACAAGTTAGTTTGTAGCTACCGCCCAATCAAATAAACATTTAAACTGATATGGCAGCGTTCCAAAAATTGCCGTAGCTACAAGAGCTTCCTCTCCTAACAACGTCTTTTTCATGACTAACTTTTTTTTTTCGAATCTTACAACAAACAATCACACGTTTATTGTAAAACTTCTAGGAAAACACTCCTAATTATAATAACATGGCTGTGGCGTCATTAATCATTGTTACAGCCACCGTCAACAAAATTTATCTCATAACAATGCTCTTAAGATCTGAACAACTGAGAGAAAAAAATACACCACTAGCTTACACCCTTAAACATATTACACTTAACCACTAACGTTCGGGTTCAGTGTCAGGGCTTGAGCATTCATCATTATCAAAACAAGAGCAGTAAACAAATGCCCACACAAAAATAATAGGGACAGTATGTCAATTCCATCCCCCCCCCCCCCCCCCTTTATTTCCGCGATTACTACAAAACTAAATACTCACAAAGAAAGAAAGAAAAAATAACATCTCCCCAAATCAGGAAATATCATAACGAAGTTTATAATGGGCGCATATCACTGTAAACCACCCCCACAGTAAACACGCACTGGCTACAGTCACAATTGTTAGTGCCTTTAATCTTGAGCCCTGGTTGATATTGCAATCTTGTCTTTACCCATTTCTTGTGTTTATTATGTTCAATTTTAATTATCTGCTATTTAAGCATGAGTTGTTATATATTAAGTTTTGATATGTATTAAACTTTATCCTATCTAAACCAAAATCCTGACTAATAGTTATCATTTCTCAATATAATCACAACCCATTCACCATAAAATATCATAAATTGTTCATTTAAACATGCTTCCCCGTGTTGTGTTGGATGGAGAAAACTGCTCTTAAAGCCAGACCACTCTTAAAGGGTGCTTGTGTTGATGTTTATTTTTTACTCTTTTGATGGAATAAAAATCGGACTTTGAAAAATGAATCGAAGTGTTTTTCTTACAGCAAAATTTCATGTCTTAAAACAGAATTTAAACAATTGGATTAATAAATATAATGTATCTATACTATTACAGTGCTCCCTGTATATAACAGCACTCTACATAACGCCAAATTTATAACTCTACATAATTGCAAGTCCATATAACGAAGTTTTTTTCCGGAAAATAAAAACTGCAGACATGAATGAGTTTGCAATTTTTATTTTCCAGAAAAAAACTTTATTATACGGACTTGCAATTATAAATTTGGCGTTATGTAGAATCCCGTTATATAGAGGGAGCACTGTATATAAAAGAAAGAGCGAAAAATATACATTCATTCATTCATTCATTCATTCATCAAGAAATCTCCAGAACTACGAAGCCTACAAACTTGAAATTTGGCAAGAATATTTCTCTTGGCTTCTAGGTGCTCGCTAAGAAAGGATTTTATTTTTTCTTTCTTCCTCTCCATTTTAGTTTATTTTTAAAATTCAATTTACCTGGAGCTGAATGGGATTTTTGCCATCCTTAAAAAATTGTGACGTTTGCTCTGTTAATGAAGATTTTTGCGATTGTTCCGTGAAGCAGCATCAACAATGACTGCAAGTCTTTCGCACGAAAAGACAGCGTATCTTTTATTTTTTATTTAAATCAGATTTGTGGCATCGTTATTTGCTTTTTTTAATGAAGACTTTTGTGATTGTTCCGTGAAGCAGCATCAACAATGATACAAGTCTTTCGCGCAGGAATACAATGTATCTTTTATTTTCTACAGAGTCCGCCAAAAAATGTATACACACTTTTAGCCCCTTCCCCGGTAACATTAAAATCGAAAGCTTACACCCCAATATTATTATATGTATTGAATGAAGACGATCCCAATAAAAGAAGACCACAATTGCCACCTAGACATAGGAGATTACTGATAAGAGTTTGCTAGGAAATGGATAGGAGCAACTGTTCGTCGTATTCAAAAATATCTCAATGCTGATGATAATCACTTTGAACAGCTGTCGTAATTGTAGGAGTCAAGAGGACTTATATTCATCGCTTGATGCCTGTATGAATTTAGTGTTACAACTTTTATATAGTTTTTTCTTTTGTTGAAGTGTGTATACATTTTTTGGCGGACTCTGTATACAGGGTGTTCTCGAATAACGTGTACAAACTTGGGGGGGGGGGTGATAGAGGGATCAAATCAAGGCAACATTTACCTCTTTCGTTTTTTCTCTAGGGCATTGTTTTTTAGATAAAAAATGTTGAAATCCGACCTGCAGGAAACAATTGTTTGGAAACACTTTAAGTATTATATTGGTATTATGTGAAGGGAGGGAAGGGAATTTCTCATAATAAATTTTTAAATTCATTTTTATTGTATTCACAATTATTATTGTTTTCTTGGTTATCTTTTTGTGGATTAGGTATAATATTTAATTTATTGAAATTGAGAGGAAATATTTAGAGTCAAACAGTTGTTTGGATTCTGTGGGGACACTTACAGACATTGGTATACGAGACACCAGTGGGTTCCGATGAAGAGCTGATAGCCCAAATCACCATTGCTGCGGACCAGTTCGCGAAGAACCAGGAACTTTTGAACTTTTTACGTCAGTCCATGCGGCGACGTTGTTTGGTTTGGTTTGTTTGGTATTAACGTCCTTTTCAACTGCTATGGTCATTTCAGGACTGCGTTCAGAACGGCAAATTTTGCCTCGCAAGGGTTCTTTAACGTATAGTCGGCAAACAGGTTCTTTAACGACTACACGGGACCAACGGCTTTAATTCCCTTCAGAAGGAAGTGCGTGATCTCAGGATTTCCCCCTGAAGAATCCTCGTCGTCCTCAGCCGGGATCGAACCCACGTACTCGGGTATCAGAGGCAATCACGCAACCGCCGAGCCGCCGAGGCCGATGCGGCAACCTTATGAAACATGCATTCATGCCAAAGGGAGTCAATTAGAACATTTATTGCAAAACATTTGCATGTTTCATAAAAAAAACAACTCACATTATTGAAGTGTATGGAATTTGTTTTTTGTTCTTTTTATTACATGATTGACCAGGATTTTGACTTACGGGTTGAGTGGCATATTATGTCTATGCGACGTCCAACTTTTTTTATTTTGTGACTGGGTCAGTGTGTGTTGATTTGTGGTTTGGTTGTTGTAAGCGTGGCTTTGTATTTATTTTATTCGTTTGGAGCTCTCGTTATAATGAAGTTGTATTGTGGGGTGTTTATTGTTACGTGGTGTGTATGTTAATTAGGTGTGCGGTTGTTTTGGTGTGTAAAAGAGGTGTGTTTATTGAAGGTTATTCCAGTATTTAAGAGATTAATTTAAATAATTAAGAAGTGTAGTTTTGCAGTCCTGGAGAAGCTGTGACAATGACTTGAGAAGCAGAGTGCAAGCTCTTGTTGTTGTCGTAGTTTTTCCAGAAATTTTGTAGCAACGATGAGATAACAATTTTTTTTTCTTTGTTGTGGAGCGCATTTTTTTTTTTTTTTTTTTTTTATGTGTTTAATGCAGAGAAGCTCTGGTAAGAACGAAAGTTGCGTCGTTATGAAAAACGCTCAGCAAAGCTAAATTAATATGACAAAAAGTTTTTCTGTGCTGAAGTTGTGGCTGTCTGTCGTTAAAATGACCCATAGGGACGTATGGGACCATCCGTAGCAGAAATTTCGGGAAGAACCAAACATTTGCGACTAGCGACTACCCTTCAAGGATAAAGGAACGCGTCGTGATCGTCATGTTTCGGAAAAGAATGTCGGCCACCATCCAAGATAAGAAACTTATCCAAGATCGTCTTGTGGTGGGTGAGATTGTTCTTTATTTTGCTTTGTCTCTGATGAAGACAGTCTAGTGCACTGTTCAAGAAAGTTAATGCCGTGTAGTGAAATTTATTTCTACTTGCAACTACCCCACCATTGCGGAACTTAGAGTTCGTCGTAGACAGGAACCTATGTGTATCACTGCGCCATTGCATGACGCAAAGAACGCTTTGCGTTTTAATTAACAAGACACTCATTTCAGTGCTTGTTTCATTTGTCTAAACGTTTAATGATTTTGGACTATTAATCATAACTGTGGTAGTTAGGGTAAGACCCAGTAAAAGTATTGCGAAAATTTATCGCTCGATGTTTAAGAGGGTGTTTTTGCACGTAAAGTTTGGCACATGAGATACGAAAAGGAAACGTTTGTGCATCCTTTGGGGAGTTGATTAGAATATGCATTGCAACAGTGTTAGAAGTATTTAATAACGATCTTGAGTGAGGGAAAAGCGTTATTGTGTTGTTAGTATGTCACGGGGTTACGGCTCTCCTCCCCTCTCCTGTTCCGGGTTTTGAAGATATGACCACTACTTAAGGGCAGGAGTGATTGAAAAGGAGGGCGTGACACGTTCATGTGTTGTTTCCCTCATCAGGGTTGTTTGATATTGGGTTTGATAGCTCATCACGTACAACATTGCGCATGACAGAGTTTGTTTTTTTTTGAAAAGTTAAAGTTCCTGATCTCATGTGTTAAGCATTTGCTGAATTTGCAATATAGATGTTGACTGTTGTGTTATGCATTGATTACATTTTGATCTTACTTTAATATACTTAAAGGAAGAGTTAAGAGTTAAATATTTGTTTTTTTTTGCTGGAAAAGTTTTGTTGGGGGCCCCTTTTTTATGTTGTGTAATAATTTTATGAATATTAAATACTATTGACTAGAATGATTTGTTTTCATTACCCACCACACCTATCTTTCAGCTAAGCATCACCTCCCCTCCGCGAGTATAACCCGTCCCTATCACGTGTGGTTCACTTTTACGAGTTGGGGACCTTTTGACCCCCCCCCCCCCTCGGGGGCACAATTTCAAAAACAATACCCAGAGAAAAAAATGAAAGAGGGAAATGTTGCTTAGATTTGATCCCTCTATCACCCCCCCCCCCCCCACCCCAAGTTTGTACACCACCCTGTATATATAAATATGAAAAACTATATTTTTCTCCGAGCGACGCCGGGTACTTCAGCTAGTCTCTTATAAGTGGGCTCTACTCTGCATTCATGAGAAAGGCAAGCCATCTAATAAAGTTAGTTATTGGCTCTGGAAAGGGTGAGCTATGTAAAAATGTTCTCATTGGCTCTTTGGACAAGTGCTTTTTGAGGTGATCAATTTACGGCGCTCTTTCAGTTTTCTTGTGCGTTTGTGCGATACAGTAGGCCTACTTCAATCCAATGAAATACAGTGCATATTTCCTCGCTGCTTTTACTCTTTTCCAGATTTTTTTCCTTGCACAGGTATGTATTTTTTTGCCTTAATCCTGTCCTTGACTTCTCTAAGTGCAAATTGTTCATGATTTTTTTTTTACATTTCACAGTGTGTTCAGTGTACATTTTTTTGAAAAATTTACTTTAACCTATACACAGTGTTTACTAAACATAGGGCAAAAACGGGTTTTTATAAGAATATTTTGCATTTGCATTCTTTATTTGTCTTTATTAAGTTGCTGTCCTTAATGTTTTCAAAGAGTGAAGAAAATTAAAAAAAAAAAAAGCAAAGGGTGCTTCAAGACAAGTTGATTGCCTTAGACTTGCTGAAGTGTGGAAAGTCACAAGCACAGACGCAGTGATATTGGTGTCCCTGAATTTTCATTTAAGTGTGATAGCTCCACACTCCGAGTTGCGTGCATGAGCACAAAATTGGAAGATCAACTGGAGCATGGTGCGATTAAGGGTTCGGGACCAGTAAATGATAAACACAAGGACTTAGGTTTAGGAGTTAAAATCACTTCCAGCTTTATTCTTTTAAGTCATAAACATGATGCACATCAAAGTATTCTAACCAATCTATATTACAATACATCTGTGCGGCCCCCGGGGACATGCTTTGCATTGACCAAACAAACCAGACTTCCCGAACATAATGCTTCATTTCCATCGGGCCCATGTGATGCTCACTGACATGAAATGTCACATATGCCCAATGAAAACCCCGAACGTACCTTAATACGGATGCGTTCAAAACAACAAAATAAAAAAAAAAATATCCCAATATTTTATTCTTGATTCCCATACCATACTTTCCTCCTTTCCTTTGTAACCATTGCTCACTATGTTGCTCTATGGTAATATAAATATTTTGTGAATATTTATTTGGATTTAAAACCGGAAGGTAACAGAGGTAGATTTTCTTTTATATTAAGTATAAACAGAAGAAACTTTATTTATGACAAATTTAAAGAAAAAAAAGGACAAAATTATTCAAAATATAAGATTTAAAGATAAGGTAAAAAATTTTAGGCAGAGTCAAGGTTCTCCTTTGTTAAGCACACACGTGGTGCCAGCACTAAAGTTCACTAATCTCAAGGTTTCAAGCTTCAAAATCAAACGCTCGTAATTTAAAGCTGAACACCTTCATAGTCAGACCAATCCCAAATGGCAATAACCAGACAGTATTTAGGTTACGGCGAACAGGCTAGGTATTCAATTAGATCTAAGGGGTACTTACAGTCGGGAGTGACACATACTCCCTCGTGGCATAGATCTATGGTGATGTTTACCGTACTTGAATGGCAGTCTCTTGAAAATGGCATTCACACTGACAATTCCTCTCAGTCCAAACTATACATGATCAGGCCTAATCGTTAAAATTCAGGCGCTGGATGTCATCGTTGATGTCGATGAAAAGGCCGAGAAAATCACGCAACACCTCTTCTCTCCAGTCCAACTTGCCTTCTTCCTCTCTCCTCTCCAGCATGCCCCACGCAGGAAATCCTCTTTTCTTTTCGCTCCGGATCTAAGGTCACTATTTTAACCAGATAGGCTAAACAACCCCCTAGTGGCCTATCTCACCAACACCGCCTATATGCATAGAATTTCACTATAAGACACTGAAAAGGAGACAAACAAAATACAAAATCCATTGTGCATGTAATGGTGACGATGTCACAGCTCTATAGAGGTTTCTGTCGTCCACCCCCCGACCCTTTACCCTTACTCATTCCCGCATAATCAGGGCGCAGCCTCCTTCTCAAAAAATATCTACAGCTTCCTCCACAGTCCTCATTCTCCTCTATATTCTCATCCACTACCTCATCATCCAACCATGCCGCTTTTTCAGGACTTGCTGTCCTCGGCAACGGCCTATTTACCACCGCATGTCGCACTGCCCAGTATTCCTCTTCCTCATTGGAGCCACTTGTGTCATCTTCTCTCTGCATGGGATTGACCTGTTTTCTTCCCCTCTTACTCTGCCTCCTGGGTGCTACTACACATTTTAAACGATCAATGTGAACGGTGACCAAGTCGTATCTTTTGACTCCTGCTATTCTATAATTAATTGCTGTTACTTGTTCCACCACACAGAAAGGCCCCACATACCGAAATGAGAATTTTTTTTTTCCCCCCCCCCCCCCCCCTTATGTAATAACCACACTTTGTCACCTACCGTCAACATCCGGTTAACCGGCTTTTATTTATTCATGCCATCCTTGTCTTCCTATTTTTCCAATCATATTTATTGACACCCTCTCTCACTTGCACTAAATTTCTGGCAAGCTGGGTGCGATACTCGACTATTCTGTCTTCACCAAACTGAGTACATCTCTCCTCCTTCTGCCAACTATGCGGCATTCCTGGGTCAAACCCATACAAAAGAAATGCTGGCCTCTCTTTCAATGCCTCATGTTGGCAAGTCCTAAGAGCAAACATGGCATAACTCAGCATATCCTCCCACCACTCAGGATGGGTATATCCACAAAATGTTATGCACCCTCCCCTTACCCTGTTAAGTATCTACAATAACGTCAACAAGTGTTGTGAGGGAGTGGTTTGTCAGGGGTTCGGGGCCTGATTACATCAAAGAAGCAATGACATTGTGAGACTCAGAAAGAAACTCAGATAAAAAAACTCAGTTAACAGATAAGAAAATTAAGTAAAATTTAAGGAGAAGAAACAACAACTAAGCATATACAGGGTGATTCAGAAAGGTAGGTCAAAAATAAAATAC
>JAHWFO010094135.1:696590-719544 GCA_023313115.1 Rhysida immarginata
CAAACTGTATGTGGTTTTCATTCTTGACCTACCTTTCTAAATCACCCTGTATAAGAAAACACTAGCTACATTTCAATCGGGTTGCATCTGGCCGTGCAATAGTCAGAGGGGCCCCTCTCCATTAGTCGTGCAAGCTACATCTAGGTGATTAGAACTATTCATTTAAATATTCTAACTAGATACAATATCTAGGCTTCTAAAGCCAACTAGTTTATTTGGCAGCACTTAAATAAATGCAGGGTTGTATCTGACTAGGTGCAATTGCTCACATTAAGACGGTGACAGATTCTTACTGGGTGTGTAAGCAAGATATGGTGGTTCTTTTCATGCACTGAGGGCCCTCGTATTATCACTTAACAGAACAACGTCCACACAGAGGCTGCGTGTTCCCTTTTTATTTTTCAACAGGGAAGAGGGGGATACAGTAACCCCTCCTTGGTGGGCTTCTCAATGTAATTGCCAAACTTCCCATAGCAGGATTACATTAGACATTTAAGAATGAAAAGGGGTGTGCTCGCGTGACTGCTAGCACGCGCATGCCCTAAACAATCTGGACTGGCACAATCCCCACCCTTCAGTGCATCTGCCCGTCCTATATGCAATACTTATGCATCTGTACAACTTTGTTAAACGAGGTTCCATTCTGCCAAAAAAAAAAAAACAACAGCTTTTATATCAACATCAACATTAATAAATCAATCATCACTTTACATGTTTTTATTCTATACATTGTCCACAGTTCTTTCAGGATTTACAGGTCTATTGACTTACTACTGACACATACAATTAGCGCTCCTCAAACAGAGTTCCCCATGAACAATGTTCAATGAACTGACTCATATAGCAGGATGCAAAATTTCATCAAGATCGGAATGAAACTGTAGATTTGCATAACAAACAAACAAACAAACAAACCCACAAACAAACATCCTTCTTTATACATATAGATTAACTAGCGCAGGACCCGGCATAGCCTGGGCTTAAATCTCATGCGTTATCGTCACCGCGGCAAAACAAACAAAAAGTCACTCACCAATACAGTAGAACACAAACTGTGGCATCGATTGCTAGGCTACACGGCATGGCATGTCGCTGGAAGAATTTGCTGGCTGATTCGATTCGAACACGTCGCGAATCGCTAAGAACTCCGATGAAATCGCAAAGTTAAAAAAAACAAACTTGTATATCTTAAACAGAATAACAGCTTATAATGATTCTCAATAAAATAACATTAGTTTAGTTATCACCAGGAAAACTCCATGGTTCTAAACAGGCATTAGCCCTGTTAGGTTTACAGTACATGATCTTCGTCCAGGAACACAAAGGACCAGCCTTCACTGACTGAAAGCCAAACAGCAACAGCTTAAAAAAAAAAACAAACTTTCAAAACGAATATCATCTTATTTCCATAACATCATGTATGGTTTTTAGGGCTTGTAGACGAGTATATACAGTAAGTAAAAAATAAACTGAAATAGTGTGTGAATAATACAGAGGTACCCGTTTAATCCGATTTTCCACATAATACGCGACGCTCGCTCTTTATATTAATATAATATGCGTTTTTTGTTGGCCCTTTAACTTTAACTACATTTTCCATACAATCTCTCCATTAATACGATTGTTTTCTCGCATATTACGCACTTTCTCGCCACTGTGTGTACGTACTCTTAACTCGCTTATGCCAAGGTAGAGTTCATACGCACCTGATCCTGCGCATCTGGCAGCACCTGTTCTATTACATGACCAAGGAGAAAGACTTGTGTTCTAATTCCACATTCTCATCTCGCATACCCCCTCTTTAGGTTTTTGTTCTAATTCATTTGACCCAATGTTGCTTGTCAAGAATGTTCAAAATTAAACGTAAAAGCTTTAATATATATTTATAATGACAAGGTACATGATTAATGCATAATTCAATTTGTAAGATGTATTACAATGATCCTAGAGCATAGAATAATAATAAAAAAAAATACGATAGATTAGTATGTTTTTTGCATATTTTAGATCTTCCTGCATAAGATGATTTCCTGCTTAATACGGTTATTTTCGTACAGTCCCTTCAGAATTGTATTAAGCAGGTACTATTGTATCTTATTTTGTTTCGGCCGCATGGGACTGAATATGATTGTACTTTGTGTGCTGATGTCAAATTGAACTTGGTGACATTTTCTCTGGTCTCATATATTCTCACTTTTTTTTTTTTTATAATTATATGTAATTCAAAAGAAAAAAAAAATGATGTGCACATTTATTGATTAACATGGTACCTATATTTAAATGTCCTTGAAATTAAATTTATCAAGTCAATTTGATAGATTCCTGGATGCATGGCAGATAATCATCACATGGCTAGGATCCAACCTGTAAGATTGCATATTTTGACTATATAAATCTTCCAATAAAGATATTAAGCTATTCCCAGATTTCAAATCAAAACTGAAGATTATCAAAGTTGCTGTTTTCAGAATAGGATTATAGACTCACATGCCAAAAATCATGGGATAGCATCTAATAACGTGTGGGACTTCCCCTAACCCAGTGAAGTGCCACAGTGCGAAGACATCTGAAGATATTGCCAACCATTCCGACTGGAGAGCTTCCCACAATTACCCATTACAGAGCCACCACCAGCTTGCACAGTGCATGCTTGACAACTTGGGTCTATGGCCTTCATGGGGTCTGCACCACACACAAGCCCTACCATCAACTCGTATCAGCTGGAATTGAGATTCATCAGACCAGGTCACACGTTTCCAGGTGTCAAGTGTCCAGATGATGTGTTCATGGGCCCAGGAGAGACATTGCTGACAATGTCTTGTTGTTAGCAAGGGCATTCTCGTGGGTCTTCTGCTTCCATAACCCATGGACACCAGGTTTCGTTGCATAGTTCGCATCGATACAGCTCTTGTATCATCCTGGTTAAAATTTGATGTCATCTGGTGTAGTATCAGTTGCCTGTTAGCGGTGACCATCCTACTCAGACGCCGTTGTTCCCATTCATTGAGAAGGTGTGGTCGACCGCTGCGTTGTCCATAGTGGGATGCAATGCCGTCGAATTGGTATTCTTGGTAGACTCTTGAAACTGTGGGCCGCGGGAGTTGAATTCTTGAGCCACCTTCGATATTGAATGACCCATACGTTGTCCTCTACATACAAGGCCACGTTCGAACTCCATCTACTGCCACTGGAAAAATAGTCCACTGCTATCCCATAACTTTTGGCATATGAGTGTATACACCCTGTATCGTCATGCTTTCATGATCCTGTTTACACAGAAGCATGGCATTTATGACATCATGGGCTCAAAATTCATGAAACTCCTAGTTTTTCAGTGTTCATAATGTCATTAATTTTATATATTTAGAGATCTATTTGAAAGTTTCTGCTATCATACATGAATATTAAGATGTTTTGTCTTTCATTTTCAATGAGGACTGGCTGACAGAAAGCCTACCTATGAAAAGTGGCTGGTATATGTCTGGGGGGGCCCCCCCCCCCCCCCCCCCCTGCTCGACCTGTCATAAGTAGACCAAACTTTGGCCATTTATGACTTTGTGAAGTCTAGCAGTCACCATTTCTTCTGTTGACACGCTTGTATCACTGAGGGCTCTCTGGGAACTTCGATAACACACTCACCACTTGCTCAATACTTGCTATTTGCTCACTTGCAGCAGTATCCCTGCGAAACCAAAACAGCACTGAGTTTTCAAGATAAACACTTGTTTCACTTGTTCAACATACTACTACTACTACTGTAAAAACAGAAAAATACCAGTTTGAGCTATCCCACTCCATCTTTGCCATTTTTGGCATCATCAGTTTTTTAAAGAAACATCTACTCTGTTGCCATTAATGAAGCGGTGCAGTGGTGTGAGACATGAAACATTTCATTTTTTTTTTCCTGAGGACATCTGGATTGTCAGGGAGAAGAATCTATTCACCTTTCAATCGACTACATTGAAAACTCCTTAAAAGACCTTGCACTGTGCCACTTGCTTCCGACGAAGCTTACTTTTCATCAGCCATCCCATCTGAAGTATATTTGTCCATGTAGTTGACCTTTTTTGAATGTATTCTTCTCTGCACCTTGCTGTGAAAATCTCAACAAGCATTGGATTAGATATACTTCTTTTCAAGCTAATAATAAAAGAAACTGGTGACTGTAATCAATTTCAAAATCTGATAATTACATCTCATTCCTTTATTGGATCTTCATTTTTTTTTTTTTTAAAGCATTTTCATGTTGTCCTAAGTTCCTTCCTTTTCTTTTGCATTTTAATTATTCAGTAAGAGTTATTATTTTGTTCAGAGGTGGTTATAGTTGGCTGTAGAGAAAGTTCCATAAGGAAGGATCATCATCTTCAAATCTACCTTCTCTTTTGAAGTTTCATTCTCCATTGATTCATGTATTTGCTGAAGAAAAATCAGTGTTATTTCTGAAATGTAATTTAGCATATTTCTTTAATGTAAAATATAGAATATAATTAAGTGGCATTGTATTAACTTTTCTGAATTAAATATGGAGGAAAAATACAGGGAGTAAAAATTTTACAGCCTGGATTCAGATTGGGGACTTCTTGATAAACATCTCAAAGTTAAATTATAATATTCCTTTTTACTGTCTAAACCTAAAATTTTAAGCACCTTCCATTTTAACCTTGTTTTTCTCTACTAAGTATTTCATGTTTAAATTTTTTATATCATTAATTGCAGGAATAAGTCAATTTGCAAGGATAAAATTTATTTTGATTTCATATTAAAAATGACTAAAACAAAAATATAATTTATATAGCAATTTTATGAAGACATTAATATATTCATTACCTTTAATCTGCTTAATGATTATTTTTCTTAAATTATTTCCAAGATTTTTATTAAAAAGAACAGGGGGTGGTGTTGAGATGGGAACTTTAGATACATAACATATAATTTTGTTTTTCCACTTACATTCTTTGATAATGGGAATAATTTTCTGCATTTTTTTTTCAAATTAATGTTTGATAAATTAAAGATAATTTTTAATTCTGCTGTATGAATTTTTCATTTCTATTGGCAAAAGTAACTTTATTTCTCTGTTAAAACTCATTATAAAATTTGCAATTTCTTTTTTTCTTTTTTTAACCCACCTATATAAGGCCTTAACATAAATTTTCTTATTTTGTATTATCAATTTGCATAGTGGCTTGGACAACATTCAACCCTATAAGTTCTCAACATGCAGCTTAAATGATTATATTAAAACTCTCCGTGAGGGCCTTGGAATTTGCCTTATTAACAAACCCAACCAGGTAAATTATTGCATTGTAATGTTTCATTATGTAATATCAGTCTTAAGTGGATCTCTGGAGTCTGAAACTTCCAAGTTAAACATTGTATCTTTGCTTATCAATGATCATGATAGATTGGATCAAATTGATATATGGTCTATAGGAAACTTCTTTACAGCCAATTATGTATATCTTAATATTTAAAAATTACATGCTTTGATATTAAACAGTTTCCTTGATATATCCACTTAACTGTAACTATTTACTATACATTAATATTCTTTATTTATTTATTTTTTTTTCTTTTTGCTTCAGTAAATTAATAAGCATAATATTTCCTATTTTAATACGATGCAGTGTATTAAACATTTATATGATTGAGTGGTTCCAGAAATGACAGCTCCATTCTCAAGGTCTGAACATGAGGATGTGTTTCCAAATGGTATTCACACTCCAGAGATACTTAATTTTCAGTTTCTAGAAAATTAGGAATTCAGTATAGAGATAGGGAGGGAAAATAAGAAATATTACAAATACAATGAGGAAAAAAAAAGAAATATCACAAATTTGTGATTTAAAGATGGTATTTTATTAATATAATATAGCACATGTATGATTTTAATTATTTTCCATTAAAAGGCTCTAGCCAGGCAAAAGCTTAAAATTGCCCCCAAGTCAAAAGACAATGATTCTAATACAAAAAAGGAAAAAAAAATACTTTTGAGATATTTTATAGGCCCCCCCCCCCCCCGCTCCTACCTACCATACCAAAAAATAAAAATACTTTTTTTTTTCCTTTTTTTTTCATGCGTTTTTATGCTCTCGTAATCTAAAAAATACATTATGAAAGGAAAGGTTTGAGATGGTTTCGAACATTTTGGCTGAAATTTAAATTTGAAAATAAATTTTTGACAAAATTAATCTTAAGAGATTTTTTTAAATAGTTTCTAAAATAGCTGTAAACCTGAAAAAACTCCGGTTCACAGAGAATTTAATATGGTATATTTGAGATTTTTTCTCCTAAATTTGCAAGTAGTGCAACATAATGAAAAAAAAATTAAAAATTAAAATTGCCTTTTTAGATTTTAAACAGTACTTTTTTATGAACTTAGATGATATAATGATGTTGAAATTAACATATTATAAACGTTTTTGTTCATTGCTTATAAATTTAAAATTTCAAAATTCAAAATATCAATTTAAAATAATCATCCTAAATTGCTTAAAAATCTTGATTTCGGAAATTAAATTCATATGAAACCATAATAAAAAATCGTTAACAAAATAAAATTAATTTGAAATAACTTTAATATAAAATGAAAGTACCGTATTTTTTCGAATATTGGCCGCATTCATTTTAGGCCGCAGCTGCAATTTGACTGTGGAACGAAAAAATAACTTTTTATAGGCCGCAGAAAAAAACTTAGCCTAAAAAGATCGAAATACTTCGTTTTAGCATCCCGTAGTAATTTTAAATAGTAATTTAGCTAGTAATTTTATTATTTATATAGCCATCTTCATTACTTTTATATATTTAATGAAACTTTTATAAATTTATTAATTAAATGTGTAAATAATTAAAGTAATCTCATTTTAATGAACGAGTGCAACTCCTTATTTCTTCGGCAGCGGCCATGGTTCTATCAACGCACTCACTGCTGGGTGCTGACCAATAGCGATAGAGAGCATTCTATGCATCATAACATCTTCAACTAATCGTAACCGCCAAGTACAGTGAAGTCAGGACTAGCAAATCGGGCTCTCCGGAGAACCTTACATGCACATCGAAATTTTCACACGACGTCATGGGTGGTAGGGTAAACAGAAAAGCCGGTGATCCCGAACCGATCATGGAGAAAGAGATAGAAATCTAGACGAAGGCGGATAGCATCACTGCTGTTTGAAAATAATCGTTTACAACGTTAAAATAACAAGTTTAAGAAAACGTTTAAGTTGAGGAACATTATTAATTTTCAAAATTTAAACTATTTAATTTAATAATACTACCCAACATCAAAAAAGATATGTAAAATAAAAAAATGGGAAAAAAAAACCTTTTATTTAAAATGATAAAGAAACCCTTATGTAATATTTTTTGATACTACATAATTTTATTACGTATTTTAGATATTATAATTTTTATACAAATTTTAATTAATTTATATGATGTTTGCATTTATTAAAACTGTATAAAATTATATATTTTTGATAATAGAGAAGTTATATTTTTTAATAAACAGTGTTGTGAATTTAAAAAACTTTAAAGCAAAACTCATTTTCCGCTTTATATTTCACTTTCTATTTTTCATGTTTTTGTAATCTTGAGAATATGTTGACGTTAAATAGCTGAAATCTAAATTAACAAGTTTTACAATTGTCTCTGCTTACTATTTGTTGAAAATTATTCAGCTTTATAATAAATAATAACTATCATTAACTTGGATTTTTATGACATAATCAGAATCTGCACTGAAAAATAATCGGGATTCAACAAAATCCTAACCTCCAAATCAATCATCATTTCATTACGAGTAGCCTACTGCGAAAGCATAAATCGGATACATATGTATCGACTCGTTGACAAATACTGATATTGTGTATATACGTGGAAAGCTTGCTAATATGCTTTCTTAACCAGTAAGCGGATGTTGTGAATCGTGGCCAAAGAACGTAGCCTGTTTATGTTCTTTGTCGTAGGCTACGCTGTGAATTGGCGACATTTATGAAAATGTTGATGTGTTTTGTTTTTACATCTGGAGATCACCATTTGATCAGCTAGCCTGGGTATCTTTCCTTCATTGACGTGAAACAACAGTGGGAAGATTGCTTAGAATAGAAACTTTATTAACTTACGGTAATCGACCCATGCCGATTAAGAAACTGTGCAACTTCAATGAATAGCATTTAATCTCACGCGCTCAAGAAATAAATCCGCTATCGCAAAACAAAATCAATTTGCCTTAACATCAACGCTTACGCTAATTACACGCCAAATACTGACACACATTTCACCTCCTGAACACTCGAATAAATGAGGGCAAATAATCTTTCACTCGCGGTTTCTCTCTTCTCTATCTACACCCCGCTTTCGAGATGATCGGGTTTTCTGCTCACCCAGCTGCCAGTGACGTCAAGTGCTAAAATCAGTGTGCATGTAAGGTTCTCCAGCAAATCGCCGATATTAACTTTTTAACACTTGATTTTCTTAATAATTTTTGAATGAAAAATTATGCGACTGGTTAATTATTGTTCTGAGGTGTTAGAATATTAATTCCAATGTTAGAAAAAGATTGAACAAAGACTCGTTAATTTAAAACCATCAATTCAAAGGCCATCGCGTTTTTATCTACAGCAGGGAAGTCGGATAATTTTTTCTAAAAGTTAAAATATCTATCTGCGCTTTACTCTTTCAAAAAGTGTAACAAAATTTTCTTATAAAAAAGATAATAAGCAAATTTAAAAGAAAATAGGTACGATATATGAATGTATAGGCGATCAATCCAAAATCATTAGGCGAACGACACTACTCATCTACAGCGAAAGCGGCAGTTAAGTTCGGAGGGAGGGTCGAAAAAAAGAAATTAATTTGACTTTATTTATTGTATTTATAGTGAAATCATTTTCACGATAGGATACCTTATTTTGTCAAAATCACTTTTCGTCATATACAGTTCGACTCTTCGCACTTAAATACAGTCTTCTTTGACAGTGAAATTTTAAGAAATATTAAATGGGTTTATTTCTTTACTTACGGTAGATAGTTTTGAAATCCTCGTTATTATGACAAATTCATAAGAATGTGGACGAAATGCCGCATTAATTGCAAGAAAACTCCACATTTTTTTTTAAAGATTAACTTTTCATTAAAAAAAACCGTTAAGAATAATTGTGTAAAAAAAAAAAATAAATAAGTGTGTCGAGTCACGAAGTAAATCTATCAACAAAACGATCCTGAGTCGAACTGCATGTGACGAAAAGTGATTTTGACAACGAATTCGTTTTGACAAAATGAGGTACCCTACCATGAAAATGATTTCACTATAAATACGATAAATAAAGTCGAATTAATTTCGGAAACCCATAGAAGATATTTGGTTGAGAGGTGGTTGGATAGTATTTTTTATAATCATCGTCATTAAGTAATTTGTTTTTTCTTAGATCTTGTAACATTTTTATAACTTTAATGACGATGATTATAAAAAATATTATAAGAAAATTTTGTTACACTTTTTGAAAGAGTAAATTGTAGAGTAAAAATTATCCGACTTCCCTGCTGTAGATAATACGCCATGGCCTTTGAATTGATGGTTTTAAATTAACAAGTCTTTGTTCAGTCTTTTTCTAACATTGAAATTAATATTCTAACACCTCGGAACAGTAATTAACCAGTCACATAATTTTTCATTCATAAATTATTAAGAAAATCAAGTGTTAAAAAGTTAATGTCGGCGATTTGCTAGCCCTGACTTCACTGTACTTGGCGGTTACGATTAGTTGAAGATGTTATGATGTCATAGAATGCCCTCTATCGCTATTGGTCAGCACCCAGCAGGGAGTGTGTTGATAGAACCACGGCCGCTGCCGAAGAAATAAGGAGTTCCGCTCGTTCATTAAAATGAGATTACTTTAATTATTTATACATTTAATTAATAAATTTATAAAAGTTTCATTAAATATATAAAAGTAATGAAGATGGCTATATAAATAATAAAGTTACTTGCTAAATTACTATTTAAAATACTATGGGATGCTAAAACGAAATATTTCGATCTTTCTGAAATGTACACAATTACCGATAATAATTCATTATTCAAAAAAAAAATTTTTTTTTGGCCGCACTCCTAAAATTTTCGATTTTTTTTGGGTTTAGAGCCGCGGCCTATATTCGAAAAAATACGGTAAAAGGAAACATATGTTCATTTTTAACTTAATCAAAATGTAAGAGAAAAACAAAAAGAATGTTTTGTTTCAACGATGCGTTGTTTGCAACAATTTTAAAACTGCTTTTTCATATGCTGAGAAAGTGAATGAAAAGGACGAGGAGAGATGAAAAAAGGACAAGAAGAAATGATGCTAGCAGTTCCAATAGTCTCCTCATCAACTAGACAAGAAGGAATGATCTCTTGTGAGATTTGTGAAAATCAACTCGCATCAGACACACTTTGCATGCCTAAAATAATTAATGAACACCACTATAATAAAAATATATAAGACCTTTAAAAAAATGAAATGATATTGTTTATAAATGATTAGATAAATGTTCTATTCAATGGGTTCATTTATTCAAGGTATTTGCAAACTCTGTATACAAACTTCTAGGAGTGGTAGAGAACCTTATTTTGAATATACTTTGCCAATATACTGGGGGTTACAAAAAAATTGTCAAACATCATACCTACAATGGCTGTCTGAGACTTCCTCATAATATTGTCTTTCTCGTTAATGTGTTTCCAGAAAACGGAGAAATTAGAAAACTTAATACTTGTCAAAACCAAATACAGTATCTATATATAAATACGGCAACACATTTTTGTTATGCATTTTTAGCTGTGTTAATGTGGACGAATACGCATGAAACTTATATGGTTGGAAAGTTTCTGCGCTCTAGATGTGCACAATATATTTTGTTTGCGTATTTGTTCATGTTAACACAGGTAAAAAGCGTTTCAAAAAAAGGCAGCATTAGGGAACAGGTTGTGCACCATATTTGGCAATGCATGTAGCATTGCCTTTTTTATTGCTTTTTTTTAAATAAAAAATATCAAATTAACTCAAATCATTGTTGATGTTCATTTGAAAGCATTAGAAAACCGTTTAACAAATATTCTGCAGCTTTTGAAAGTCAACGAACTGATTTCAGAACCTGAAGGTTCCCAAGTGTAATTTAGTATCTTTAATGTACCTATACATTATTCCATAGAAACAACTGCTTAAAAATTGTTATTACCAACTGTTCAAAATATTTCTATAATTAGTAGGTAAGCATTTTATGTATTTTTCGTCGTTTTCTAAGCTATTTGAAGGTTTTTTCATATATTTTGAAAGTAATATTTTTAGTTAAAAATAAAATAAATACCAATTATGAAGTTTTTGATTTTCATTTATTTTTTAAAAATTTTGTTAACACTCTTTCTTTAGTAACAAAAAAGTTAACGATTTTTGGTCCAAAACAGACCGTAATTTTCCACAGTAGGATGGGGCGAGAGATGCAGAGATTTAGCTTAAATATAAATATTATATTTAGATAATAATTCGATAGATATATTAAAAAATACCTTTAGATTGCTTTAAATATTATTCCGAGAAATTTTCAAAGTTATCATTGCGATGAAATGAATCGGGAGTGTCAGAAATGTCATGCAAAGCATTTTGGATATTTATTTTGTTATCTATTTTTCATTCTTCAAAGTTTATTAATAAGCAAGATCAAGACTAGAACAATTACACATATATTTTTCTTTCTCAGAAATGTGATCGAATTTCGATCATTGGGGGATCCTAGTATTTGTAAAACTACAAAAAGTGTTCAAACTTTTGACGACAAGCAGCAGTGCATTCCTCACAGCATCTTGTCATTGAATTTCTGATGCGGCCAAAAATCCCTGCAGTGTTTCTTATATTGGTTATTTGCACTCATAATTCACGCTACCAGCTCCTCTTCGGAATTTACAGGAGGATTGTTCATCACATTTCCTCAAAGGTCCCTAGAAGAAGAAATTGTTCTTTGGCACATGGGCCTGAGTAATAATGTCAGTGGCCGTGCCCACGTGACTCGGAAAGGAGGGGGGGTTGGACTCGGTTTTAACTGAGATACGGACGCAACACAAGTGGTATGTGGGAAAAATTACAGTTTAATATAATCAAATAATTAATTTTTCAAATTTGTATATTTCCTTTCCTTTCCATTTTTTATTGATACCTTAGTTTACGTTAACTCCGGATGAGTCGTCTTCTAGGTCCGCGTTTTCAATTTTGTTTGTGTTATGACATCACTTTTTCCTTTATATTTCAATTAATTTTCCTGTCAAGGTTTCCTTATAATTTCACTGTTATTGGTTCCTTATCCAACCATTCTCCTTTCAATGTCGCCACTGTACACTTTATATTATTTACTATTTGTTATTTCTTCATCCAATCATGTTCTGATTCTGTACCATATTTTCTGTATATAAAGGCTTATGTCCTCTTGTGTGTATCCTTGATAAAGCCGGGAATAAATGGCGAAACTAGTCGGAAACTCTGTTCTCCCTTTGTTGTGTTGTAAAGTCTCTACCAATTTTATCAAATAATTGCTAGTGATACAAATTATGAGGCCCCAAAATAACAAATCTTTAAAAAACATCAATAATTATATATAGTTTCTATAAATAATGAACAAAAATAACATCAGGGAAGGAAGTCAAAACAAACAGGTTTCAGCAGGTAAACAACCCTTACTGATTAAAACCTCACGAGCATCCCACATGTCTCTTCCTGAGATTTTCCTACACCCTTAGACTTTAATCAGGGCAAATAGTGCAGTCAGTCTCCTAGCGATACTATGGGCGCTGGTGGCATGCTACGAGTTATCAAAACAAGGCAGTTTGTGCATGACCACGTACATTGACGCTCAGACAGCGCTTCGTGTTTCTTTTGTATCATCGGAGGAGAAACACAGTAACCTCCCACCAACAGAGCACACCCTGTGCTCTACTGTTAACTTACGACCATGTGTGCAGCAGATATGTAATGTTTACTGCTAAGACACGCTCGCGTATAACAGCACATTACTTCTCGACTACTGTACAAATAACGATTACTAGCCCACACAGTTCCCTCCCACTCGCTTTAATGTGGAAGTGGCTGCTGATAAAACTGCCTGAGAAGTTTGAGCAGAGCTCATATCTTGAAGAGCGATGCTCAGCTTAACAAACATCAAATGCATCCATAAGGGTGCAATAGCATATAGTAACACGATCATATCTTAGTGCATTACGTTCCGAAGCAATACTTTCCAGCTAGGCACAAAAGTGCGGAAAAAGCACTGTTTCATAAAAGCAATTTGTCCTTCTGTGCACTCTGCTCATATAGCATGGGTACAGACTGGTTGCATAAACACTGCTCACACCAGTTCCAGCACACCCTTTAATCCAACACAATTCGAGCACTGGCACAGCACAATTCTTCGAAATCCCATTGATTGTCTGGAGAAACAGCTTTCAGCAGGCAAAATTAACGCTTCACGGAAACTCGACAAGGGATTTGGGCGTCTCGCTGGCAGATAAACAGAAGACAATCTCTCACCAGAATAGAAATCCATTCTCCAAGGTTCCCAGACGTGGTTCAATTACAATATACAATCGATCTGATTTCGCTGAAACACAGACGAACATCACGGAAAATTAGTAGACGCATAAAAAGGCAGGATGAAAACTCAGAATTAATAACGCTGTGACATATAAATATGTCTCTACAGATATAAATACATTTATATCCGTGTAGACGTACGAAATATACAAAAGTATATTGAAAATAAACTTGGGGGGAGTGGAAATATAAGAGAAATCGTTGATGATTAAATAATGGCTTTAAACAATTGAGCTGACAAATATGAGTGAACACAATGAGAGAGCTAAATAATAATAATAAAGTAGATTTTATAAGTAGTTGTAGCAATTAAAGTAACTATTTTTATTGATTTAAAATATTTCTAAAATGATTGTGTTTATTCAAATTGGAAATTTACAATAATTTTAACCTGAGAGAAGGGAGGAAGAACCACCAGGAAATAAAAAGAAAAGGTGGGGGAGAGAATCTCGATAGGATGGGAAGGGAAAAGAGAACAAAAGGGGTAGAAGAAATTCGGGGAAATAGATTCAAGGTTAGAGATCCTTTGCGTAGAAAATGACGATTTTATATAGAAAAATAAGAAGTAAGAAGTGAGAAGAGAGATGTAAGAGAGTTGACCGAGAGAAATTGTCGAGTAAGGTGCAGAAAGTGCTCTACTGCGAACTGGAACAACGACGACGGCAGCCGGGATCGTTTCAGCCGAAGCGAGACGATGGCATCGCAGTAACCAGGATCATAGTCGAGGCGTCATAGCAGCCACCATTCCGGGACCGAACCGAGAGCGTCGGCCGATGTGAGGCACCAGCGAACAAATCGTCAGGAAGGAGCAGGGCGAACGCCGGTAAACTGAAACTGCATGCAACGTAAGCAGTATTACTCGGTGGGACAGGACGGGGCGAGAAGGTGTTTCTTGTGGGTTTAAGCAAAGCGGTCTCGAGTCCTGAGCCAGTAATAGTGGCCAACACGTGGGACAGTTTCAGCGACGCCAGTACAACGACTGCGAAAGACCAGCGAGGCAACAGCTGAGGAGACTATGCCGAGACGACAACGACATGATATCAGCGAAGCAACAGCTGAGGAGACGACAGCAAGAAGACCATGCAAGGCGGTAACACCTTAATGCGAATTAAGACAACTCAAGGTACTGTCTTAAACTTAATTGGGCCCACGCGAGTGTAATTTCATTTGAGAGAGAACAGTTTTGAAATTTCAGTATCGAACATAATTATTTGAATAGGGACAAATTGTTACTTACTACGCAAGGAACTTTAATTATTCTTAGAGAACTCTACGATTAGTGAAAATTTTTGGAATAGTAAAGGGGATTCTTTGATTTACTCAGTAAATTGCCAATTGCTATTTAATTAATTCCTTTGCTATTTAAATTTTATTTGCTTTAACTGATTCAGAACCATCAGTGATATTAAGTTTTATCAAGCCAATATTTTGCATTAATTAGCAAGTTTTTTTTTGTACCTTTATTTATCTGTCAATAAATATCTTGCATCTTTAAATTGAAGATTAATTGCTCATTGTGGTCAAAATAAATTGTCAGCTATAAGCCGGGGTATTATTACTGGGAAAAGGGAAGGAGTAGAATTTAATAATCTCATACTATACGATCACGGGAAGGGAATCTACGAGAATAAAAATCTCGTATTTTATTGCAATTACTGGGTAATTGGAACAATTTAATTTAATTATGATCCACTTGAATTATGTGTGTAATTTTGGATAAGCATTGAGCCGGTTATCTATTACAACTTATAATTGTCTAGATCGCCAAGGTACAGTCAACACAGGTAGGTGCTTAGTAGTTAAGTTGATTAAGACGGCCATTGAATATACAGGGCAAGGTAGTAGTTTGTGCCCTATTGCAAAAAGTCACTCACCATGTCTGCATGAAGAATTTATCACTTGAACTCTGGAAAACGTTCAAACGCCCATTACAGCTGCAAACTATTCCATGGCTTCGGAAACATAATGTCACAATTAACCATAACATCATTCGTACGCTATATCTCCTTGATACGATACGGGCACAACTTTCTTAAACAGGGTACAGATTTCTTTATACGAAATCATTAAAACTTCTTTTAGCAAACAAAACCAAAACATTTAATTAGATTAATCGTCCAACAAATGTAAAGCATGACTAAAATATATGGAAACTTATGTTCGAACACAAAACATCTCCCTGAGTGTAATGGCCGACATAAGAACAGTGACCGCTCAGATCGACAACTTTCAGCCAAAAAAAATAAAAATCAACAGCAAGCGAATTTTTAGATTCACGTCATGTCTTTTCATTTCTCGGAAAGTAATTATCGACAACAATACTTTATTGGAGGCTGAGATTGATCTTCTCAGAATTGCGACTTACAATAATCCCAGCCCCCAACAAAGACCACCAAAATGCCTGAACAATGCCAACAAAATAATACGAACAAGAAATGATCACAACAGAACACTCTAAACTCACAACAAAACACACATGCACACAGAGACTTCACCCTGTACTCAACCATTATGAAATACAGAAAAAAAAAACTATTACAACTTACTAAACTCTACAATTAGACACAACTATAAGAGACCCAAACCCACACGTAAGTACAAACCCACTCAACGCGTGTGAGCGAAAATAAAAAATGTTAATTGATTCCGTTCTCTTCGTCTGGGATACATGTGACATCCATACTGACATTCCATGGGAATGTCACATGCGCCCGGTGAAAAACCTCGAACATATCCGGCTACAGGTTGCGTTCGAGACAGAAACATTAATGCTCTTGCAATTTCCCAACCTCTGCACTAAAATAATAAAATATACTATTACTTAACATTTACGAAAACTAATCCATCCAAAAGCAAAAACAGGGCGCCACCGCTTTTCCACATCAAGGTTTATTCACCACGAATACGTATTTCGAGTGCTATGCACTCATTTTTCAACATGACTCAATACGTATTCATGGTGAACAAACCTTGTTGTGGAAAAGCGGTGGCATCTTGTTTTTGCTGATTTTACATCTACAGGTATTCTGGTTACTTTTTTAATCCATCCAAATTCTGACCGATCCCTTAATATTAACAACATAATTGTATATCAATAACGACAACATAATTATCCCCCCCCCCCCAAAAAAAAAAACCATCACTACCTCCCCATAACTACCACTCTAAGTCACAGTAGCCCACACTTTTAAGATTCTCAACCACTAAACTAGAACAACAAAATTCCTTCTTCCATAAATTCCCGACCTTTAAGCTAGGACAACAAACCCATATTCCATTTCACTACCATAATCTTTATTTCCCCTAAATATCAATTACACTAGGACAACAACCCTCTGAAAAAAGCAACCCCTCAAAATCAAACTAATGCTGGGTGCCCACTTAGCGCGACGATAGCGCGACGGTAGCGCGATTCTATCGCTTTGTGAAGCACGCATGCGCAGAGTGACGTCACGAGGGCGATTCTGTGGCGCATCTAAGGCGATTGAAAAGCTCTGCATGCCAGAGCTTTTCGATCGCGCGACTCCATCGCACCCAATCAGAAAACAGTTTCGAATCACGTGGCACATGCAATCATGGCAGCACCTACTTCGAGATGGTCGGATATCGCTACGGAAAATTTGATTGAAGATATCAAGTAATATGCAATTCTGTATGCACGAAATATCCAATTCTGATTTTGGAAGCACGAAATCTTGAAGTGGGAAACGAAATGATCGCGTAGATAGCGCATGCGCATTCAGTCACGCGGCCGTCGCGCCAAGTGGGCACCGAGAAGCGAATTGATCGCCTGGCGTTTGTTGCGCATGCGCATATGACTCAAAGCGATAGGATCGCGCTATCGTCGCGCTAAGTGGGCACCCAGCATAACACAAATTAACCACTCCTACTTCACAACAATTTGTCCTATTTATGTTGTACATTGTGGAAATATGGGGTCTTTAGGCCCACAATTCCAGGGTCAGTAGACGCTTGTGCCCTGCACAACGACCATTTATACAAGCCCTAATGGGAACATATCGAATCACTCCGAATGAAGCCAAGATCAGACACAGGATGCACCTATTCCGTTATGAACACTACCCTGGATGCGAACTCCTATTAAATTTGTTAATTCGGTACTCCATTGGATGCTACAACAAACATTTCTTCCCTCCTGGGCCAACATGCGGCACAATGCTGCCCTGGAGTTCTATACCAATTGTTCTTTTATTGACGGAAAAACCGATGGGGCATTTCTGCCCATGACAAATGATGCTGTCACACGAGTTGAGAGTCCAACTCTAGTGTCCGTGTTCGAAACCCGGAACCTAACTGTCTTTGCTGCAGTCCCACAGCTACTTGATTGCATCTGGTGGTGCCGTCTTGTAGAAGTTAAGGAACTAACTGTCACCATACATCAAAACTTGCCGGAAAAAAAACACCTTCAGCAATGATCTGATTGGTCACTGAAAAACCAACACCCTCATAAACATCATTTGGGGCTGCAAAGATAGTACTCCAAACTCGTGTAAATCAAGCATTATCCTACTACCATGAAAGTATGAATATGCTATTAAAATTGTGTATCTTATGGTTTTCGAGATAGAATTTGGATGTGTCCTAATTTGTATATTGAGATGATAAAAGGTGCTCCATCAGATAGAGCACTCTCAAGTTCCTATTCATTCTCTGCATTGGAACTTGCGTAACTACATTGGTATCCAAGATAGGAACAGGGGTAACAGAATTTTGACTCACTCTGTATAAGTAAATATATTAAACCTTTTTAAAGTAATAATTTTCATATTAAAAGAAACCAGAATTAAAATTAGTTGATTTTACAGACAGAATGTACATTTGGTAAAATAAAAGTATTTACCAAATGATCTCCTAAACTAGGTGGGCAGGGGTAGTCCCAATCAACAATGTGATGTTAGTGTGGCAGTAGTAACTCAGATGTTAAACTTGTATGACTTCTTATACAGATGACGCCTTTTTTTTTTTTTATATACAAGTTCAACATGAATGAACAGTCCAGAAAATGTATAAATGTGGAGACTTTTCTTAGACAAAACACACATAGATGTTAAACTCCAATCATTTCCCATGCGGGACTCAGTCATTTGACCGATGGACATTTGACCGAACGGACATTTAACCGACGGAGAAATACCCTTATTGCACTTACATTTGGACATTCGACGTAAAGAGATGTTTTCGCAATATAATTCGTTTAATTATATAAGAGTAGGAGTTGAATTCTGTATAATTAATTTTAAAAAAAATGATAACTCCATTTTAATGTAAAAGAAATAGAAATAAAATAAATATTAAAAACAGTTAAAAATGTCACCTGATGTGGGGAAATACAAATATTGAAAAAGACGAAACACAGAAAAAAGTCATCTTCATCTGTGTTTCGTCGTCTTCAATATTTGTATTTCTCCATATCCGGTGACTTTAACTGTTTTTAATATTTATTTTATTTCTATTTTTTTACATTAAAATAGAGTTATCATTTTTTAAAAACTAATTCGTTTAATTCTTGTGGACACTTGCTTTTATACATTTCAATAAATACATGGTTTTAAAAAAGGAAAAAATTATGGGAAAAGCCCTGCTTGTTCATGATTGAATACTGGACCATTGTACCTCTGGCACGCAGAGAATCACTCAAAAGTAAATGCAGCAGTTAAAAACACTGTCGTGCATAAATTGCTTTTCCATGGCAACTATGCACAGCACTTCTGGTAAATTTGATCTGAAGTTTTTTGCTACTTTTCATGTGATGAATTTCCACCTGAAGTTTGTCCCTGTTGTTTTAAGTCACCCTGTTGTATATATTTTCTTAGAAAATACCTTTCATAATATAGGGTGTACATAAAGTCCAGTAACACTTTCAAAATGTTTTTATGGAAAAGCTTTGAAAGGTATCACTACCAGTAATACAAAATTTTATACAGAGTACGAGGGGAGATCAAAAAGTAAGTTGCACTAACTCGCCGCAGGAGTGCACAGTGTGTCACAATCTTGGGCAAAGCGGAGAAAGGCGCAGACATCGGATATGACGGTTGCTGTGGTTTCCCGTCTTGTTTTGTGTGACTGGCGGGCTAAAAGCAATGGCGCGTCAACTGGATGTCCACTCCAAACTTGAGATGCGAGCAGCAATCCGATTTCTATGGGCCAAACGGGTGAATTGCATGGACATTCATCGTGAAATCACTGCTGTATATGGAGAGCGTGCAATTTCCCAGCAAGGAATTGTAAAGTGGTGTCAACAATTTGAAGCAGGATGCACGGATATCACAGACGAAGATCGCGTAGGCAGGCCCGCAACGTCCCGTACCATTGCAAATGTTGACCATGTGGATGCGATCATTAGAGAGAATCGGCGCATAAAACTGGTGGAAATTGCCAGCATGCTGAACATTTTGTATAACTGTCACCGTGTGGTTACAAAACGCTGGAGGAGATTTCTATGCATCCGGAATCGAAAAATTGGTTGATCGTTCGGATAAATGTTTAGGGTCTCTTGGGGACTATGTGGAAAAGTGAACCTGCATTGTATTCTGCTATAGCCGTGTTGCTTTTGTATAGGTGGTGTAATAAATGGCCATACCGTGGAAGTGCAACTTACTTTTTGATCTCCCCTCGTACATTCAGTTTTTTTTTCACAGTACAACACTCTACGTAGGACACGAGAAATTACCACATGATAATTCAACTCTTGTCACATATGGCCCAACATGTCCTCTGTGACTGTGGTTGTCACTTGCTCTATTCTCCCCCTCAGTTCCATGGTGCCATTTGGAAGAGACTGGTGTATGTCCCTCCTCTTCCAAAAGATGTTTTGGAACTGAGGGTTAGAATTGAGCAAGCAACAGCCAAAGTCATGGAGGACATGCTGGGCTGTATGTGGCAAGAGTTGGATTATCATGTGGACATTTGTGGCATCATACGAGGCTCCCATTTGTTTGTAAGATTTTCTGTATGGTAAAAAACTAAAAGTGTTCTGTACAAAATTTCGTAGTCTAATACTTAAACGTTTCAAAGTTTTTCACAAACAATTTGAGTGTTACTGGATCTTATGTACACCCTTTATTAAGTACCGAAAGGTGCTTTATGCTATCAGTGTGGGGAAATGTGTCTGTCTGTCTGTCTGTCCGTCTGTCTGTCTGTAACTCTAACTCCTCCAGAGTTATGAAAGATTTTCAAAATCTGTTTTCGTCAGTCGATGAATATGGTTCATGGCGCGAACCAATTACAAATATTATCTAAATCGGTTCAATAGCACGTGCACAAATGATACCTTCACGACCCCACCTAACAATTTTCAATAGAGAGTTATATTAAGTAATATATCAAACAAATCGTAATGACAGATATAAATTACTATTTTTTCCAATTAATAAATATGGTTCCGGGAATGAACCATTTAGAAAATGGTTGAAATCGAAACAATGACACGTGCTCTAATGGTACCCTTATGACACCCTCAATTGTTTTCAATGAAAAGATATGGCATGTAATATATCAAACAAATTGGGGTGATGTGTCATAAATGAATATAACGTAGAATTAATGATAGTCGAGATTGGTTTCAAAGAATCTGGTATAGTGGAACCATTATGGATCATTGCAACTTTCAATGCTAAAATATAGCATGTAATATATCAAACGGCTTCAAATGATGTGTCATGAATGAATATAACGTAAAATTAATGATAGTCCAAAATGGTTTCAAGGAACCTGGTTTAGTGGAACCATTATGGTTCATTGGAACTTTCAATGCTAAAATATGGCATGTAATATATAAAATGAATTGGAATGATGTGCCATGAATGAATATAAAGTAAAATTAATAATAGTCCAAATTGGTTTCAAGGAACCTGGTTTAGTAGAACCATTATGGTTCATTGGAACTTTCAATGCTAAGATATGGCATGTAATATATCAAATGACTTGGAATGATGTGTTATGAATGAATATAACGTAAAATTAATGATAGTCCAAATTAGTTTCAAGGAACCTGGTTTGGAGGAACCATCATGGTTTAATGGAACTTTCAATGCTAAAATAATGCATGTAATATATCAAACGACTTGGAATGACGTGTCTTGAATAAATATAACGTAAAATTAATGATAGTCGAGATTGGTTTCAAAGAACCTAGTTTAGTGGAACCATT
This sequence comes from Rhysida immarginata, assembly GCA_023313115.1. NCBI lineage: Eukaryota > Metazoa > Arthropoda > Chilopoda > Scolopendromorpha > Scolopendridae > Rhysida > Rhysida immarginata. The sequence goes on from JAHWFO010094135.1 coordinate 718,377, forward strand.
ATGGATCATTGCAACTTTCAATGCTAAAATATAGCATGATATATATCAAACGACTTGGAATGATGCGTCATAAATGAAATAACGTAAAATTAATGATAATCCAAATTGGTTCAAAGGTACATGGTTAATGGATCATTATGGTCCATTAGAAACTTACAATATTAACATAGGGCAGTTTAAAATATGGTTCCACGAATAGTTTAGTTTAACCTTTTGGTACTTAGTTATGTCATTCCTTAATGGTTTATGTATTAACTTATTGATATTTATTTTCCTTTTTCATTTCATAATTTATATAATTTATAATTTTTCATAATTTATATGTTTTTATATTTGTTTAGTTGGCACATATCTATAAATGCGGCAATGGCAAAGTGGAAGAAGGTGAAGACTGCGACTGTGGACGCATTGAAGTAATTATATTTTTCAGAAATATAAAATTTAATTACTTTATTGTTTTTTGTTTTTTTTTCAATTTCTAAGTACAGTAGAGGACCACAAATCTGGGAATTAGGTTTGATCACGGAGAGGAGGGAGGGGGGGGGGGGGGCCAAGCAATTGGTTAGCAAATTCGAATGTGGCCTAGCAAAAGCTTTTGCTTTTTACACTTTAATTTTAAAGTGTTAACTTTTTTATACACTTATTAAAAATTACATCTAACCAAAAATTGCACTGCTTATGTATAAAATCCGTCACAATCATCAGGGTGAGTAGAACAATAAATAAAAAAAAACTTGGATCATGTAATTTTCAAATAAAACATAGTTTTTATTAAATATTTATAGAGTGAATTTAACTATTTTGACTAAGATTTAACATTTTTTTAAATTTTCCTATTTGTTTATTTGTATAGTACATTAATTTTGTGGGTGCATATTTGTGTATATGGGTGAAATGAAACAGTTCAGATAATCATTGTATTTTCAGAGAGCATAAATGGGTCAATTTACAGAAGTTAAATAGTAAATTAATTTTGTAATCAATAATTATTTGGAAAATTGTACTACTTTTGTATACAAAACCAAATTTTTAAAAAAAACACTCCTCTATGAAATACGAATATGAAAATGAAATTGGCAAATAACTTCCACTAGATGAAACAGTAATATGGCCATGGAAAAAAATTATATTAAGAAAAACTTACATTTGTTTATATAAGTAATTCTCA
>JAHWFO010094135.1:719944-732602 GCA_023313115.1 Rhysida immarginata
GTATAAATGTGAAAACTTTTATTTTAAAAGAAATTTTTTATAATCATTGTCAGAAGCTATTTAATTAAATATATACACATGAGTTAAATATATCTGGAAAACCACAAATCCAAAAAGTTTCTGGTCCCGAGCATTCTGGATTTGCGGTCCTCAACTGTATTAATTAAATTAGATTATATTACAATAACAAGTTCAAGACCGACAGGATTTATTGAATTTAAGGATAAAAAAGAAAGCATTGGTTTTCTAAAGAAGCCTTTCGTTGTTAGGGTTAGATGAGGTTTACTAAGGAAGCCTCTGCTTTCTAAGGCAAGGCGTACTTTTAATGGAAATGTATAGTTCAAAGTGAATATAAGTATCCAAAAGGGGCCGTCCATTAATAACGTTAGCATTTTTAGGGGGGGGAGGGGTCTAGTCGTTGATAACAAATAAGAACAAGGGGGGAGGAGGGGGTTAGCTGATGCTAACGTTAACAATTTTTGACGGCATCAGTTCCCCTAGTTAATCCGATTTACTTCCTAGTTGCTAGCAGAAGTTGTCCAAATGTACAGAAAGGCGTATTCGGCAAGTCAGAAATCCTAGCCCCGTCTTTCTTATCCCACTCTACACCTCATCCCGACTATTTTGAGTGCGTGCCTCTTCCCTGCAGGTGGTGGTCAACATCCCATCTTGGTCCTCTCCCAGCTAACTAAGGGTGTGTTTCGATAGACTCACGGACCTCGCGATAGTAGGGTTTCCTCTCTCTGAATCGTTTCGATAGGTTTTCATGAGGTGGTCTCGCCCGTTTCAATAGAGCCGAGAATCTCACGAGAAGGGAGGCCCCGGCCCCGCGAAACGGTTTGAGCTTCGGAGGTCGTACAGGTTCGTGAGAACCGATCCAGCTTGTTTAAAGATGGCAGCAGCCCGTTTCGATCCTGTATGGGTTGATCGGGTATCGTGTTATTTGCGCAGCTATAATGCGATAATATAACATGTCGATGTGTACTTTCAACAACGTCAACAGTAAATTACAGTTAGTGTTGGAATTAGACAAGAAATAAACAGTAATAAACAAGAAATCTATGATACAGCGCAGGAAGAAAGAGCGAAAACCGAAAGTGAAACAGCACCTGAACAAAGATACCTTCCTTCCCATGGCGTTTCAATAGAATGATCGTCGCAATTCTCACTTTAGCTCACTGGCCACAGTTAACACGAGTTAGCTCTCGCTAGGTCCGTGAGTCTATCGAAACACACCCTAAGAAAGCTGATCCCGGGTTTCATTTACAAAGAGCGCAATTGCTAGCATTCCAATGTCATCATTTTATAATCTACCGAATTTTATGTTTTTATTTCGTTTTTTGTTTTTTTTTTTTAATACCAAATTTCAGGTATTTTCCACATTTTTTGGCTTATTATACTTTATACAAGAGCATTAATCAATATAATGTAACTCATCACTTTATCTACTCTGTGGCAACCTCCTTCACTTCATTGGTGGGTTATCGGCCTCGGTGGCTCAGGGGTTGCGTGATCGCCTCTGATGCCCAAGGACACGGGTTCGATCCCGGCCGAAGACGACTAGGATTTTTTCAGGGGGGAAATCCTGAGATCACGCACTTCCTTCGGAAGGGAAGTAAAGCCGTTGATCCCGTGTAGTCGTTTGCCGGCTGCACGTTAAAGAACCCTTGCGAGGCAAAATTTGCAGCCCCTATGACGCCGTCCTGAAATGACCATGGCAGTTGAAAAGGACGTTAATACCAAACAAACCAAACCAAACCAATCATTGGTGGGTTTCCCCCTAATTAATTTGCGTGGGAGGGAGCACCCCCTCTTTTACAAATAAGCTGGCAATCGATATAATTTCTGTACAGACTGATGATAGTCTCTGACTGAAACGGGTCTCGACATTAAAGTTGATTTTGTTACAGACCCTGTCTCCAAAAGATATGCATAAAGGTAGCTCGGTGCCACACAGGAATCCCCACCAAGGCACCGAGAACAATGACAAAAATAAATCACAAAACAAAAATTATAATCAGAGAATAATTGGTTATTAAATGTTATAAAAAATAATCAGAATTACTCTTAGCATTATGCAATTGATTATGTGACGGAGCTTTTTCTTTTTATGTTCCCACAACCCACTTAAATGAACAAGCTTTTAGTTCCGCACTTAAGTATTATCATAAATACCTTCTCTGTATTATCTCCTAGCATCAAGTTCTCAATATTACTACTTACCTTAAAGAATACTGATCGTATAATGGAAAATTTTGCGTTGTTCCCACCTTATAATATTCCTGAAATCTTCAACTAATAATCTGACTAATACTATACTGGTTAAAATTTAAACTCGTTCATTTACCCCTTTATTATGTGATGGGACATATGTGATATTTCGTTAAATATTTCACATGACCCGCCACTACAGATATGCCATTTATTAAGGCCGGTTCACATTCAGCGACTTCGCGTCTAAATCGTCGTATCTGGCGCATTAGACGCGATTTTGGTTGCCGGAGCCGTTTCACATTCAGCGAATTCCCGACGGAAAGCGGGTTAGAGCCAATAACGGCGCGGGTTTTCAAATTCCAACTGTGTTGGAATTTTCAGAAGTCCCTACTAATGCGCAGCCAATCAGTTACGAGTGAGCATCTCTCCAGTCCTAGAATTCTTAGCAACTGTTTCTAACCCACTTCCGCCAGTCAAGTCGGCGATATTGAAATTCGCCGATAGCGTGTTTTCTGTGCACGTGTGTCTCGTTTTCTATCATTTTTCCTAACAAAAAAATATAATATATACATGTACACAATGCCAAGAAAGCCATGTTATCACGATATATATACACGATGTCTAGAAAGCAACAGAGACTGGATGAAAGAAAGACTGATCGAACAACCAATCAGAGCACAGTTCGCATAGCTGGGGGGGGGGGGGGGCACAGGCGGAAAGCAGAGAAGGAAGTTCGCCTTGCTCCTTGTTTCGTTCCCCCTGAATGTGAAAAGACTCCGCATTTTAACATGCGCGTCTTTGTGACGCTTAGCAAACACCTGGATTCGAGAAAACGCTTCACTCTGCGAAGTCGCTGAATGTGAACCGGCCTTTAGGCATATCTGTGTTGTTCAGTTTGATTCGAAATTAGGGGATTTATTTGTTAGGAAAGGGAGTTTAATGTAATGCGTGAGGATAGAAAGTTAGGAGCTAAGAAAGTGGGAACAGAATAAGAAGTGTTATATGTGTAATTACAGAAATATCAGTAATTTGGTTTTATTATTTGTCTTACAAGGGGACATTACTACCTCAGAATTTTAGTTTAATACGAGACTTCGTGTAGTTGTTGTGTACCTTTTAAGGTGTTAATATACTTAAATATTAAGGCGCACTATTCAGCCAATTTTGAAAAAAGGATTTAAAGTTTCGAACCTATTGAAAATTTTATTGCTTTTAAAATGTTGATTCTATACAAAATATTTTGCAGAAAATACTTTATTACTCCGTAGACACTTGTAACAATAAAAATAAGTATAATAATTTTGAGAAAAGGAACATTTTGTGAAAAAGTTGGTTATCACAAATAAATTTGTAAATATAATATATTGAATAATTATTTGGGTAAAGAAAAAAATATTGTTACAACTGGAATTTGAACCCGCCACCTCACACTTACATGTTAATAATTTGAGAGCAACCACGCTGCCGTCTGAGCTATCGGATCACTTACAATCAAGGAGGAAAAATTTCCCTTATGTATGGTGCTCGAAACTTTAAACAGTCTTTTTTCAAAATTGGCTGAATAGTGTGCCTTAATATTTAAATATATTAACACCCTAAAGGTACACTGCAACTACACGAAGTCTCGTATTAAACTAAAATTCCGAGGTCGTAATGTCCCCTTGTTAGACTTGGAGTTGCAAAATGACTCAACAAATCTTAGAATTGCTAATGGAATATTAAGAAATAAATAAGAAATGATAAAATAGCTCTCTCAGTGGATATATATTATGAAAAGTTATGCTAAAAAACTTAAGTGTGAAAAAGTAGGCTTAAGATGCCTATTGTTTAAGGATTAGCGACCAAGAGAGAGGAGAACAATGAACGAAGAGGAAGGGAGCGGGGTTGCCAAGGCAACGACCCTCAAAATAAAATTCCAAGAAATGGAAATTGGAAAACCAATCAAAGTGCAAGTGAATGAAAAAGGATAGAAAAAATGTTAAGGTTGTGAGTAAGAAAGAGAAGGAACAGCGACAGAGAGAGAGAGAACAGCGGTGAGAGTAGTGGTGATTAAGTTTGTATGAGTTAAACATCGGAGAATTGTGAGAGATGGCCCAACAGTGATAGCGTGGTAGTGAAAGAAAGAAGGAGACAGTTTACAGTTAAAAGAGAGTTTTAGTACCATCAGTGTGAGTTACTGATTAGAAAAAGTGTATCAGCGGTATATAGAGACGAACTAAGTGAATCAAGTGAATGGCGAGAAATTCGAAGCGGATAGGAGAAAGGAACGACCGGCATCACGAGGAAGGCCAGACGACAGCCGAGTCAAAGAATATGTGAGAACGACGGAGCAGCAGCTATAAACCCTTACGTTCGCAGCAGGAGGCAACCTTTGCTAGTCCCCGTGGCATTGACCCCTTTGCAGCTGGACTGGAGGAGAGAGTACACGGGAAGACAACAGGAAAGTGGGTATAACGTCACAGAGCACTCATACAAGTATGCACACAAAGAGACGGCAGCGGAGGCTCCAAGTGTCGACGGCTGCGTTCGACAAGCTCACGTCAGTCAGCATCGTCAGCAGTACCAAGTGTGAGTAAGATAAGTGAAATCATTAAACGGGCCTGCGCGTGTAGCGAACGTTAATTAAGGTTATTATGATGTGAGTGATATATTTGACAAATATTAGACTATAGAACAGATTTAGTGTACTGTTAATTGTAGAATTTTTTCCATTGGTGTATAAAATTTGCTTGGTATTTGATCTTTACTACATATATGTTGGAATTCTTCTTGTTTGTTAAATTGATTTATTCCTTTTAGTTATGGCCGTAATTTAAATCCTTGTTTTTTTGTTTTGAATAAATATCTTAATTTACATTAATAAAGTTGTCGAGTCATTAGCAAAACCAAGGTTATTAGAAAAAGGGAAAGGGGGGGGGGGGGTAGAGCACATCGTATTCCAGTAGGAGGTAGTATAAGGTAAGGTATTAATTTTAAAGTAATTGTTGTTAAGAAACAAAATCCACTATACGATCATTAGAGCAATTAGTTAGTTAGTTTGTTTTTTGTTTTAATATATAAGCACACAATGGAGAGCGTGGTTCTCTAAACGTTAAGAGTAGCAGTGCCACCTTCTCCATTGCGTCGCAATTAAACTCATGAATCTCCTCGCTTTCTGCTAACAATTGAATCTTAATGCTACGACTGATTTGACACACATAATATGGTAATTATTATATAAGATAGGCTTAATCTAATTATTATCAATAAAATATAATATACGTTATCTAGAATCTATATGTAACTTCTTTATTCATGGATATTTTGATAAGAAATATGATAGATTTGTAAATGACAATAAACAAAAAAAATTATCTATTAATTGAGTCAATTGCAACAAGTATCGGTAAAAATATTAAACTAGCTTAATTCTCGAACAATAAAAAAATACAGATAAATAGCTCTCTGAATGTTTTAGTTATTACTACCACTGTACGCTCTCAAATTCACAAGTTTGCTTAAAAGTCTAAAGTTCACTATCGGTGTTCAGTCTTTACGCTTTTACTACTGTAAAATGACTTTTTAAGTAATTATATGCACGCAGGCCTGCTTAATACTAACACTTATCTGAGTCTATTTGGCACACTTATGTTGAACTTGTGAAGTTTCCTTGGATCTGATGCACTTAATCTGCTGGTCTCGTGATTCCGATCTCTCTGTGGTGTTCTACCGTCGTTCTCTGGTGTTCTTCCTCTCCTTGGCCGCAGCTACGTGTACTTACGGCTGCACTGTGTAATACCCACCGCATGGACTGCTATCCTCATGCGTCTTATCTCCTCCAGCCCGGCTGCAAAGGGGTCCACGCCGTGTCGGATAGCACAGGTCGGTTACACACGATGGATACCCCAGCACTTAAGGTGCCTCGTCCTTCTTCGGTGCTGTGTATCCTACATAACCTAGCCACCTGTTACCAAGTCGGTTGATTACATCTGCTTACCTCCACTACACTATGGCTCTGCATGTGGGACCGTCTCTTGCGTCCTTGTTTTGGCTCATATCGTCTGTCTCTTTATTCTTTCTCTCTGCTAGCATCGCAGCTTTCTCTCCCATTTAACAGGCGTCTCTCTGCATATACATCTTTTCTTCGATTACTTCTCTTATAGTATAATTAAAGTTACATAAACGTTGCAATTACATTTAGCACTTCTCCTGTTTTGTTTTGTTTTTTAAACAAGTAACATTAGCGCAGAAAGTGTTTTTTTACGTCTTATTCGATCGCTGGTTCACTCTCTTCTCTTTTTCTTTTTCTTCCCTTTCAAATAAAAAGCTTTTTATTTCCTTTATCGAATCTTCTCTTTAATTGGCTTACAAGTTTTCGAATTCTCAGAATTCCATTCCTACCAGCCGTTGCCTAGGCAACCCCGCTCCTTCCTTTTTGCCTATTGTCCTTCACTCACTCCTCACTAATCCCAAAACAAAAGGCGTCTTTAGGCCTACTCTCTCCAACTTAGGCATATTGCATCTTATACCTTGTTCCATGGAGAGAGCCTGTTTTTTTAATTCTTTATTTTAATATTTTATGTTCTGTCGAGTCAGTTCGTATTCCAAGTTTCAATCACAGTTTAAAAAGAAATAAAATATGCTTATGATTTATACCTCCTCTCTTCTCTTGCTTTCGTTCCTAATTTCTAGTTCACTAAAACCTCCCCCCTTCATCATGTTTTCCTACGCTCGCTCCCTTTCTTACATAAAGATCCCATTTTCATGTTTGGTAATAAAATAATAATAATAATAAAACAAATAACAACACAGATATGCTTTTTTTTAAATGCATAGCTCTAGTGGCGGATCATGTGGGATATTGCACCAGATATCGCACATGTCCCATCACAATTAAAACAGGATAAAATTTTAAATAATAAATTAAAATTAAAGCAAGGAATATAAAACAATTCTCGTTTTCTAAAACGCGTATTACAGTTAAAGTTTAATTAAGCCAAACAAAAAGGACTATCAATCTTTCCATTGATGATACAGTTGATTCTCAAGGGAATTCGAATTAAAGAGGTTTCGAATAATGGATTTTTTTTCCAAGGGAACAAAAAAAAATCGATTTACAGAGGTTTTCGAATTAAAGAGGTTTTACTGTATTAGCAACAAAATTTAAAATCTCCGCATGAAAGATGTCAACACACTGACAGATGTTCAAATCTTGCATGATCTGAGAAAAGGAATAACTACCAATTCTAATATAGCGGTAAAAATAAAGTTTTGCGAATGAAGTCTATACATGACATGATTTGATGCAAATCCCCGAATTACTATGCATAGAATTTCTGTTGTTCATGGTTTTCTTAGAATTCATAGTTCTTAGAACTTAACATTTACTTGAAAATCTTTAAAAATAAGCACTAACCGGAGATAATGAAGAGTTAGCAGACAATTGAGAAAGATTGGAAAAGTGACAAAGGAACCACACCCTTCGCTCAGTGTTGTATTGGTTTCGCAAGCACACAGCTGCAACTGAGCAAATGGTGAGCGTGTTAACAGAAGAAACTGTGACTGCTAGACCACACATAGTGATGAATGGCCAAGTTTTGCTTCAAAACATCGAGAGCAGAGTGCAATTGCAACAACATTTACCTAGTAGTGAATAATTGAAATGAATATTGGTCAGAGAAGACAAAAAGTTCTCTGGGCGTTGGAAACATCTGAACAACAGGTGTTTAGCTACACAAACTAATCACGTAAACATACGATGAAAGCATTTTTTGCCAACCACAGCAATGGCCACCACGCTTTCAAATGGGGACACGGTGGTGGCGCTGTAAGCAGCTCGCGAGCGATATAGGGGAAAATATCTTCGCATTGAATGATGGGTACAGCTGCCATTTTTTGAGGGCAAGAGGAAGGCAATCCTATACTGTTACTCATCGAAGTGCGCCGTTTTTGCCCGACTTGTTACTGTATAACGATGGTAACGAGTTGTTGCGTGTTTGGATGTATTGTATAACAATGGGATAAGTTCAGAGCCATGGGTCTCGATGCCCTCAAAAGATGGCGGATATTCAATGTTTATGTTTTGATATTTCTCCCTATACTCATTTTATATCGTTGATCCCAATGCGGACTCCTCCCAATGCAGCCGTTTTCTTCGTGTTATCATCGTCACGTGGTAGGAAACGTGCGCTTTTTCCCACTCAGAAATGAAAAGGTGTGGAAATTACTGTAGTAAATATTACATAAATATAAGCTAAATAGTCTATCTACGAGGGCTTCACAACAATAACAACAACAACATGAAAAGGTAAATGGGTATTCAGCATGTGATTCACGTTTCTTTGATCGAAAAGGTTAAGTCTCTACATGTCTTTTCTATTCGTTTATTCGAATTTAGCTGATATGGCGCCATATAAGATGAAATTTCAAGAAGCTTGGCTAACTGAAAAGGATTCTAATGGACACGTAATCGGTTCTTGGTGTAAACGTGATCAAAAAGATGAACACAAAGTTGCATGTATGATCTGTAGCAAAGTTATTTCCATCGAAAATTCTGGAATCGACCAAGTATTACAACACGCCAAAGGTATAAAGCACACTGAAAAGGCTAAAGTTGCGGCATCCTCGAAACAAAGTAGGATTGAAACAAATGAATTTAAACTTCAGATTCACGATGATAACGTTACAAATGCCGAAATTTTGTACAAATGGTGCTCAGAGTGACTATAGCTTCCGCTCATCTGGTAATTGTTCAGAGTTATTTCAAGCAATGTTTCCTGATAGCAAGATTGCCCAAGATTTCAAAATGGGGAGAACAAAAGAAGCATATTTGGTTAGTGACGGACTGGCACCTGTATTTCTAACAAAGTTGGTTAAAGAGATTAATGAGTCAAAATCGCCATTTTCTGTGCACTATGATGAAACTACGAATGTACAAGTAAAAAAGCAACTTGATTTGCATGTCAGGAATTGGAGCAATGCGAAGAATGAAGTCGTTACTCACTTTTATAAGTCCATTACATTTGGGCATGCAAAAGGTGAGGATATAAGTGAGGCAATTATCCAAAATCTTGAAATGGACAAATTTGACTTGAAGTATTTCTTATCACTGGGCCCGGATGGACCTAATGTTAATAAAAAAGTTTTCCGATTGCTTTCCTCAAAGCTCAGGGAGTTAAATTTACCTGGACTTATAAACATTGGAACATGCACTTTGCATGTACAGGGTTGTGCATAACCTTTTGCTAGGGGTCTGGAAAATAAACAAAACTAAGTGGAATGTTCTGCGGTTGATAATCAAAAAGTACGTTTATTTCTGCTTTTATCACATCAATATTTAGTGTGGCCACCACCTGCTTCTCGAACAGCACACATCCGTTTCGGGTAGGAGCGGAGGAGTGTCTCAAACAGAGCAGTATCGTATTCCATGTCCTTCAGCACAGATGTCAGGTGTCCCATTAGAAGGTCTCGAGAATACCGATTTTCACCACGTTCTTGAATCATTAAAGATTCCACTGCGTCTTTTAACACGGCTCCAAAATGTTCAGCAACGTTTAGGTCAGGGGATGCACCGGGCCATTCGTTTGATGAGAAGAAATCGATAGCACTTTCTCTTAGGATTTGCTGTGTTGCATTAGCCTTAAAGCAAGGTGCCTTATCGTGCAAAAAACAAACTTCATGCGGGTCGATAGTGTTGTTTGGATCTCGAAGAAACGGAAAAACATCGGTTTAACATGTTCGCAACCCATTTGCGATTAATAAAAGACGCACCTGCTTCCATTGCCTCTCGATATGCATTTGCACGAACTCTATCCATGAAACGCTGCTCTTCACTGTCATTTATTAAACCATCCATATTTGTTTGATACCAGTAGACGCACAATGAACTACTCTCTGCCGAAGCGTCATAAGAGTGTGCTACAACGCTGCGGTTTAAGTCGCAGCCCCCTAGCAAAAGGTTATGCACAACCTCGTAATACATAATGCCTTCCATAAGGCTTTGCTTGCATTTGGGACTGAAATTGAAGAACTTACTGTAGATCTTCACTTCTTCTTTAAACACTTTTCAGCCCGCCGTGAAGACTTGAAAAACCTACAGATAGGCCCGCCGTGAAGATGCCTATCCTCCTTCCCATGAAGCATGTGCCCTCACGTTGGGTAAATTTAGGACCAGCATTGGAACGATTGATCGATCAGGGGCAAGTTTATATGGATTACTTCAAGCACCTCAGCTCATCTGAAAAAAATCAGCCAACCTGTGCTCGATTCAAACGAATATGCAGGAAGGTGCTACCTATGGAAAATGGAAAGGAAACTCAGGTTATCTGTCATTTCTTAATACATGTGTTGCCCAAATTTGAGGAATTCTTGACGCTTTTGCCAAGTGAAACCCCTAAAATCCATTTGCTGTACAACCATTTTACGAAAATTGTCCAGTCTTTAATGCTGAAATTTGTGAAGCTGGAAGCTATACGTGGCAATGAATGTGTAGATAACGTGGAATTTAAAGTTAGAGCAAATCAGTTGGAGGATGTTGAACTAGTAATTGGTGAATTGACGAGGAAAACTCTAAAACAGGCGAAAAACCAGGAGCCCAAGCTACTTAGACAGATAAGAAAGTTTTATGTGACTGTAACAAAGTACCTGCTGGAAAAACTTCCCTTTGATAACAATTTGAAGGATGTTCGTTGTTTGAATCCTCTAAAATCCAGTGAATTTTCTGGCGGTGCAGAAATCCACAGGATTGCTAGTAAAATGAAGGAGCATTTGGATGGAATGAATGATGTTGCACGCTGCTTAGATGAGTGGAAATGCTTGCAGTTGTTACCATCGTTCTCACCAGCCGATAGAATTGATAAGTTTTGGGCAACTGGACTAGACAATCGGAAGTTCCCTTTAATTTCAAAATTCATAAGGGCTGTGCTTGTACTACCTCATGGTAACGCTACTGTGGAAAGAGGATTTTCAGAAAATGGGCTGATTGTTACTAATCAGAGGAATAACTTAGAGACCAGAACTATTAGCTCTCTCAGACTGCTGAAAGATGTCGTAAAATCACATGATGGAAAAGCAGAGTGCGTGTCAATAACTAAAGACCTTCTTTCTGCGGCCCGCTCTGCCCACAGATTGTATATGTTGAGATTAGAAGAGCAAAAAAGAAAACAAACTGAGGAAGAGGAAAAGTCCAAAAAGGAACATGAAGCTGCTCGAGCAAATAAAGAGTTACAAGAAAGACAAAAGAAGGATGCTCAATCACTGAAGGACAAGGAAGATTCCCTAAAACAGAAGGAGACTGAAATTATGCTTGATGTTAAGACTTCTCAGACTGCTAAAGAGGAAGGTATGAAAATGCTAACAGAAGCGGTGAAAAGAAAGGATATGGAAAAAGTGGCAGTAGCTGAGATGATGATATCGGCAGCTGAAAAGAAAAAGACTGATGCTCATAAGAAGTTAGCAGATATTAGAAAGCAACAAAGTGATGTTGAAGGTAGAAAGAGAAAATTTTTGGACAATCTTGTTGGCCTGAGTAAGAAGAAAAAGCTTTAAAAATACATATATAGCCAACCCAATAATACACTGGCGGAAAAAAAAAATCCCAACACCACGAAGGACTTGTGTTAGATGAATGAAATTTGGACAGTATATTCAGCTATGGTATTTATTCAATTGATTCAAGTTTCAAGGTTACAACTTATAGGGGGCACCACCAATATTAAGTGAAGTTGAAGGTAGAAAGAGAAAATTATTGGACAATCTTGTTGGCCTGACTAAGAAGAGGAAGCCTTAAAAATACATATATAGCTAACCCAATAATATAATAGTGTAGTATGCACAGATATGCTGTTTTTAAATACAGACATATTTCTCCTATAAATCTCCTATATTTTTTTTTCTTTCTCCTATAATTCCTATAGTATTTTTGAAAAAATGAGTGGTCGCCCTGCATATGAGATGGATACGGAGTTTTGTATACATGAAAGTGGGTCTGATCAATAGTTGCACACATGTTCAGTTGTGAAATTATCACTTTTAGGTAAGGTATAAAGTGATTTATTTTAGACTTGAATGAAAATTTATGAATTACAATTATGATATTTACAAAGAGGAAGAGTAAATTATAAAGGTTAGACAAAACTAATAAAATGCAAATTTCAAAGATAGAAAACCCGCTCTCCTGGGTTCAACATGTACTTGTTAGCAATTCTAATAAATAGAAAACAAGGGCATCTACAAAACGTAATTCAATTCAATACAATGAATCCCTATGAAGTGCTAACCAGCTCAACTATATTTCCATAGCAAATACGGTGTACAGTGTAACGTTCCAATGGAAGTTAGTTATTGCGTCCGACAGGAAGGGGGGGTGTAGGTTTTGTTTTAAGGGTCATTGTGCGTTTTCTGGAGCAGTGGGTGGGGTAGTGCGATTTACGTGTACGGAAGCGTCAATGGTATGCTTGGATGTTAT
>JAHWFO010094135.1:732612-744415 GCA_023313115.1 Rhysida immarginata
AAAAGAAGATGTTGCGTTAATGGTATGTCCTATCCAGATGCTGCTTCTATAAATGTGTATGCCTTTGTTCTACTCAAAAGGGGCTTGGGAAATTGACAACCTTCCACATTACATGATCTATGGAACTTCCTTCAGTGAAGCATGACACCATTCCTCCATGTACCCTTCTGCTAGGTTCCAGTGGAAACTCCTATGTCGTGCCATAGCCAAGATGTAAGGCTGACGCATACAATTTGAATACAAGAGACGATGGATTCAATAGCATACAAAACATTCCAATTTTGTTCACATAAACACGAATCAACCCTTACATAAACCAAATCAACCAAATGTAAACTGAAATAGAATTTTTAATAGAATGGGAACTAGACTAAGAGGTATAGTTTAATTTTTATTTTTTTAGAGATGGAGGCTTTAATCTCTTGTTTTTTAGTAATTTACTGGAAAATTATTCACTGTTATAATACTAGGATACTACAATTCTGTCTAAATGGCAATGTTTAAAGATAATCTTTGTTTTCAGGAATGTACTAAAAACGATCCTTGTTGTGATCCAATAACCTGCAAATTGTTGAGAGAAGCTGAATGTTCCACTGGCCCTTGCTGCGATAAATGTAAGGTTAGTGTGGAATTGTTTTGAATGATAATCTAAAAATTTTTATATCTGTTTAAAAAAATATAAAATATGCCTTTTCTCATTTCTTTTTTGTCATATAAATCTCATTTTTTTGATTAACATATATTTTGTTGAGAATAGTCATCACACCTAAATGGAGAAAGGTGACAAGGCTCATATTGTGATGTTACCCCAGGGCATGGGCCACAAGAGGCCAGTGAAAGCCAAAGACATCCGGGTGGAAATAATGTGTCAATTAAAGAGTTCTTGGGCTTGTGTATGGGATTTTAAAAAAATTAGTTAAGGCATTTGTAGTGTATCGTGTTGCCACCAGACGGCGCACCTAATCTTTTCCCTTATTTGACATACTGACACAGACTCGATAACATCCTTCATGTAACCACCACGTTATGTTTTTCTCTCCCTCTTATGTATCATGATAATTCCTATGATAATTAAACCTTTATTTAATTTACCTACCTTGTACGTTGATTCATCTCAACAATTGGCGACGAGGATGGGATCTAAATCAATGAGATGTTCAACGAAACCACTTCGATGAAACTGGATTGAAAAAACTCTGCAACAAAGACGATATGTCATTTCTCCCGCTCATTACGACTCCAAGCCATCTGCTCATCTCCAAAGGCAAGTTTCTTCTCTATTGAACAATCATGCCTATCATTGGCACTCTCCAACCCTTCGATGTCAATAATCCAAAATTATGGGACATTTATGCTGAGCAAGTTAAATACTTCTGCGCTGCAAACAACATCGTGGAACCGGAACGTAAACGAGCAACTCTGTTAGCTGCAATAGGCCTAAAGCCTCGCCATTGTTCGATCACTTGTTGCGCTGGCCTTGCCTGAAACAAAAACTTTTGAAGAACTCTTAACTCTTCTAAAAAATCATTATGCCCCGGCACCATCAACAATTTTTCAACGTTTCCAATTTCACAAACGAACTCAAAGAGAAGGTGAATCAGTAAATTCATTTGTCATTGATCTTCGTCAACTAGCAGATCTATATAATTTTGGCGCTACTCTCGACGAGCGTCTACGAGATCAATTCATCTGCGGAATGAAGGATGAATCAACACAACGACGACTACTTTCTGAATCAACAATGACTTTCACACAAGCCACTCAGCAAGCATTATCTGCTGAAACCGCAGTTGTTCAAGTGAGAGAAATTCGTGCAAACGAACGATTCTCTACCTCTCCACCCGAGGTCATCAGCAACATACAACGTAAAAATAAAAACTCTAAGTTCAGATCAAGGAAGAAAACGTCTACTAAAGAGACAGTGCTTCTACCGACATCAAATGTTGCTACTCCCACTCAGCACGTTCAGAAAGAATGCCAAGGATGCGGAGGCTGACATTCCCGCTGAAACTGTCCTCATAGAAACGCTGTATATCGTCATTGCTCAATACTAGGGCACATATTCCCTGTGTGTCGTGCACGTGAACAAATAAAAAACCAAAGGCAGTATAATACAACAAATGCAACAGGAGAAGTCAACACAGCCACTCCCGAATTTGTAATTAATCAATTGTCTCAAGAATCACCCCCACAAAAATGCTCTGTGACGCTACAGATAAATGGACTCAAATACAACATGGAAGTTGATTCCGGATCAGTATATTCCATCATCTCCGAAAAAACTTTCCGAGACCTTAATAAGAATGGAAATCTTAAACTCACCAACTTACTATTTGTGCTACGAGACTACCAACATCAACACATTGAATTCAAAGGTCAGTGTTGGCCTACAGTTGAGCATAATGGATTTAAGCAAAATCTATGACTTTTAGTCACGTACGCAGACAAATCAAACCTTCTAGGTTACGAGTGGTTCGCACCTTTAGGAATTACTTTATCCGGTGTTAACGAAACAAATACTGACTGATTATGCTAATATATTCACTCCTGAATTGGGTTCATATCAAGGACAACCCATCTCTTTGCCTATCGATCTGAAATATCCACCTATTCGTCTTAAAGCAAGACCTGTTCCACTGGCATTACGACCAAATATTGATAAAGCACTCGATACACTTCTAGAACAGGGAGTCATAGAACCAATCGACAACCCCAGATGAACAGTGCCTATAGTTCCAATCATCAAGCCTTCAGGTGAGATACGCCTATGTGGTGACTATAAAATAACTATTAATAAAGCAATGCAGGACCACCCTTTTCCAATCCCTGCTCTTCAACAATTACTGACATCTATACCACCTAGCTCTGTTTTTGCTAAAATAGATCTAGCTCAGGCTTATCTTCAGCTACCTGTCGATGAAGATTCATCAGAGGCCCAAATTATCATTACTCATCAAGGAGCTTTCAAAATCAAACGTTTACAATTTGGTGTTTGTGTCGCCCCATGTATTTTCCAAAGTGTTATGGATAATCTTCTGTCAAATCTTCCAGGTGTCATACCATACTTCGATGACATTCTTATCTATGATTCAACACTTAACGAGTTAGCAGAGCGTCTACGCCAAGTGCTGTCACGCCTATCAAAGGTAGGTCTACGTCTTAATAAGGACAAAAGCATATTTAACGTCCATGAAGTAGAATTCCTAGGTCATACAATTGACAAAATTGGACTCCACCCTTCTCAAAATAAAATCAAAGCAATTAAAAGTTCTCCGAATCCAAAGAACAAGAAAGAACTGCAAGCTCTCCTTGGACTTCTTAATTTCTGCGATAGTTTTATCCCAAATCAAGCAACTATTGCAGAACCTTTATATCGTCTGTTAGACAACGAAAAACAATGGAAGTAGACTAGTACACATGAGAATGCTTTTTCAAAACTCAAAGCGATATTGACATCAGAAAAGGTAGTCATTCCTTTTGTGACGTTGCCAACCCCCCGTCGTATTTTTCCTTATTCTTTTGTTTTTTGTCTTATTTTTCTGCCTTATTTTTTATTTATTTTTTCGTTTCTTTTTCTCTTGTTGTGGTAAAAGAGTATCCTCTAGTTTATTACTTAACTATTTCTATCAATATAAGATTTTACTCCATTATTCGAACTTCAGTGATCATTAATATGTAGAGCCATTATCAACAGCCAACTACTACCCTGGTGGTGCACCAACCAGCCACGTGCCATACAAGAACCTTCTGCTCGCCAGGTCCTGTGTACACGTCTACAAGGCGGGGTGCTGCTCGCAGGTACTGTAACCTCAACAGGGAATCGGGATATCAAATATTCCAGACCAACAACGCAAACAAGCGTTATGTGTACCCTTTTTTCTCACAGAGGGGGAACACAGAAACCCCTGTTCCCGTTACCTGAATGAGGCACAACTCTGATATCGAGCAGGCCATCCTCCCACTTATGTCACTCGGTTTGCTTTAGAAGTACAGCAGTATTTATGACATGTGCCAGTGCCGCGCACACCGACTCTTGAGCAATTAAGCATTTAAAATTAACATTAATATGCTAAATCACACCAAAACATATTTAATTACAATTGAATCTCGATTAGCAACATAAAACTACTGTTCCATTACAGTTTCACTGTTCGTTCACACAGGTGCAGCACCAATATAATAAATTGTAACTTAAACACATCATATCAAGGGTAATCAAAACGTCAGGATCTAGCGAAGATACAACGCAGTGAAAGGCCTTTATGTTGTACTTCCCGGTTGCAGAGGAAAGAAACAAAGAAGAGCACTCACCAAATGTTGTCCTTAACTGCACAAGTTGCGGGGTTTCTTCCCCGGTGCGCACTTACGTACTTCTGCGGCCGATAGCTCATTGACGGGCCCCGACGGGAGAAGTAATTTGATCCTCCTTTACAACAGACGCTCCAAAAATAAAATACTTTAAACTTGTAAAGCTGCAGCAGTTAAATAAAGGAATTGAGCCAGTGTCAACATCGGTATAACTGTTTTTCAACATAATAGCAGTACTAAATGGGACTCTGAATATTCAAATGGCGGTCGGCCATTCCAAAAGAACTGCCTGAGCTTAACAAAAAAACGTCCAACCTCTATCGCAATATCTCTCAAGAGCGAACACAAAATTCTTTTTAATTAAAAAAATAAAAAATCATAACAATGCTAACAGCTGATAAAATCAGCCTCCAAGGAAATAGAATTTTTCCGAACAATAAAACACGCAACAATACCTGAACGCCGTCACTCTTTTCAAAACGACTGCGCTTAAGCAGATTACGTGGCTATTAATTAAATAACACAAAACAATGCCATAAAATATCATTACAAAAGCGTTTTTTCTAAATTAAAACGTGAACTTAACCCCTTGCAAAATAATCATAACCACAACCACGACGATACAAAAACGCATACGACCTCCAAACCTACCCCCTCCATGCACAACAAACACACTTCATTAACACCTCAATTCAATTCACACACAAAAACGAACGTAATTACTCTGTTTTAATAACAAACCAGCAGAAAGCACGTACAACAACATTCACTCATAACAACCCAATTCAAAAACACCACACCTAACACCCACACATAATCATTTATACAACATTATTTACCCCTCTGCCGGGCGCAGCGCATCAAACTGACATATAATGTCACACTTTCGACACATTGAAACCTATTTTATTGACATGTGATGCATCGCCATATGGAATTGGTGCAGTACTCCCTCAAATTGATTCTTCTGGAATAAAAAAACCAGCTGCTTTCTCATCTCATATACTCTGATACAAGCAGAGCGCAATTATTCACAACTTGATCGTGAAGCATTAGCTATTATTCATGGTGTGAAACATTTTCATCATTACATACATGGACCTATATTTGTTATACGTTCAGATCATAAACCGTTGTTAGAACTATTTACAACAGATAAACCTACTCCCATCATGATGTCTCCCCATATGCTGAGATGGTCTGTTATTTTAGCCGTATACAATTTCAAGCTCGAATACTGTCCTGCAGGAAAAATTTCTCATCCCGACGCCCTTAGTCGCCTTCCACTCCCAACTAAAGACTTTGATCCTCCATCTGTAAAAGAAATCTTATTTATTGAAGAATTCGAAGAATCTCCAATCACTGCTACGGATACAGCAAAACACACTGCAAACGACCCTTTACTAAATCAAGTTAAACATCATGTTTTAACGGGTTTGCCTATACCGAAAAATTCAAATGAACTAAAACCCTATGCTATTCGTTTTACTGAACTCCCAGTCCATAAAAATTGCTTATTATGGGGATGTAGAGTAATTATTCGCCCAACTCTTCATACTAACATGTTAAACGAGTTACACTTAGCTCATCCAGGCATTGTAAAAATGAAGGCCCTTGTCCGATCATATGTATGGTGGCCATCTATGAATAAAGACATAGAAACCATTGTCAACAATTGCTCCAACTGTCAGCTTACCCGACATAACCCTCCACAAGCTCCAGTTCACCCATGGGAACTTACGACAATTCCTTGGAGTCGTCTCACATTGATTTTGCAGGTCCTTTTCAGGGACAAATGTTTTTTGTTTTAGTCGATTCATACTCCAAGTGGATTGAAGTTCGTCAAATGCAAAATACTTCAGCACAAGCTACAATTGCAACGCTACGCGAAATTTTCGCAACTCATGGAATTCCTGATACAATCGTTTCAGACAATGGACCACAATTCACCTCATCTCATTTTGCCACAGTCTCACACAAAAGAATGGAATTAGGCATATAAGAATATCACCATATCATCCAGCAGGAAATGGTCAAGCAGAACGAGCTGTTCAATCTATGAAAGAAAGCTTAAAACGTATCATCACTGGCGACTGGAAAAAAAGTTTATCAAGCTACTTATTGTCACAACATATTACCCCTCATTCGTCTACAGGATTGAGCCCAGCTGAACTTTTATTCAAACGCCGTCTACGTTCATGCTTAGACTTGACGCACCCAGATAGCATGGAACGTGATACTAAACAATTTACTACTACGGCCCGCCAATTTTCATCTGGTGCTACTGTTTACGCATGTCAGAGTGGAAATGAATCAGCATGGATTCCTACTATTGTACACCGCAGACTGGGTCCAGTTACATACGAAATTGCGACACCCACTAGTTTCGCTCGAAGACACGTGGATCACATGCGCGCTCGAAACAGCGTAGCCTCACCTAGTAATGAAGAACTTACTCCACCTTCGACGCAAAATAACGATACGTCTTCTTCATCAACACTGCAACAAGGAGATGAACAAGTACAAATGTTTCAAAACGATTCAGCAACTGCGACAACACTCCAGATAGCGGCACTCCAGACTTGCCTGCAACGACAAAGCCGACTGCCATCGTACCTAAAGGACTATGTACTCTCAATCAAGGGGGAAGGTGTGTAATGTATCGTGTTGCCACCAGATGGCGCACCTAATCTTTTCCCTTGTTTGCCATTCGATCGTTATACTCTCGACACAGACTCGATATCATCCTTCATATAACCACCACATTATGTTTTTCTCTCGCTCTTATGTATCATGATAATTCCTATGATAATTAAACCTTTACTTAATTTACCTACCTTGTACGTTGATTCATCTCATTACACAACAGCATTGTTATCCAACGATATAAGGATTTTAGCATCAAAATGCAACGAGCAGTAGCGGCTCGTGACTATAATAAGTAGAGGGGCCCCAGAGGCCTACATCACATTTCTTGTGTATTTGCTATATTTTTTTAGTACACCACTATAAGTATACAAAATTTCATGTTTCTATGCCGTTCCGTTGAAATGTTATAGCTTCAATTGTATTTGGGGACTCGGGGCCTCCGGTGGGGCCCTAGAGGCTTTATCACTTGTCTTGTATATTGGTTTTATTCTTTTAGAACCGCACTACAAATTTACAAAATTTCAGGATTTTAGGCCACTTTGTTCAAAAGATAAAAAAGGAGCCATGAAATTCATACAAGTGGCCCCTGAGGGGCTCCAGGCCACCCTAAAGGATTCGCTATATTTTTCGCACCATCCTCTGTATAGGGCTTACATGTGTACAAAATTTCAAGCCTCTAGGTCAATCCTTCCAAAAGTTATGGCGTGTGACATACACATTACAGAGTACATACATACATCTGTACCGTCGTTAATGGGGTTTTAGGTCGCGATGCAGGAAAGGTCTAGCAGTTACTAGACCGTCGCTTGCGAGAGAGCTTACCAGAGGGCTGATTTATCAGACCTAGCAAAATGCGATGCAAGAAGCAGTTCGCATCATATGACGTCACAGTCCAAGTGAAAGGTTTTGGTTTTGAGGTTATCTTGGTCTTTAACCAATCACAGCATTTTAGAATTTGCTTCGAAGGGATCAAGATCACTTGAAAGGCTCTGGCTCTATTGTTCAAGGGATTAGTATGAAGACCCCCATCTCCTTTGTTTGGAACTCAGGCAACAAGAAATGCAATTTGTTAACGATCTCTTTGGACTCAAGTATCAAAATTCTGTTTCGTATTTTATTAAAATAATAATAAAAATTTAAATAATACTAAGTTTCTTTATAGGCTACAGGGATATTTGTAAGCATATTTACAGTTTTTACAAATTGGTTTCAGACAGTTTTAAATAATTTCATACATTTTTAAATAGATTTAATACTCTTTCAAATGAATTTAATACGCTTTCAAATGAATTTAATACGCTTTCAAATGAATTTAATACTCTTTCAAATAGATTTAATACTGTTTTCATTTAAAAGCGTATTAAATCCATTTAAAATGTATGAAATTCATTTAAAACTGTATGAAACCAAATGTAAAAACTGTAAAATATACAATGGATTTATTTATCTTATTAAAAAAATATTGTCGCTAAAATGATCAAATATACGCTGAGGTAAAATTATGCCATCGCAACGGCTCGTTTTTACAAATAAAAAGAAATAATAAATACTTTCGCCCCATCCTAAATTATTTCTCCGATCTATTAATTGCTACTGGTGCTTTATTGTCGTTATTGTACCCATAATTCTAAAGATATTTTAAAAATCCTTTTTTTTTCCGCATATGATAGGTATAGTAAAGAAGCGCCATAATGATCTAGCAAGATTGCGGGAGCTCTTGGGTTCCCGCAACGTTACCAGGATAACGTCACTGTTAGTTGCGAGGAATTTGCTTCTTACATTGCATGCGAGTCGCAAATGCGAAGCTCCGCCTCTTTTTGCTTGCTTGCGATCGCAAATTGCTTCCTGCATCGTGCCCTTAGATGATGCTGAAACCCTAAAGATGCAACCTGCTTGGGTAATGTGTTTAATAAATCAGAATTTAATATCGTATATTTAAACTGGTTATACAAACGGGTTATGCAAAAATCAAAATGAGGATCCCCAAAACATAAACAAATTAAATATATTAATGTAAAAAAGTAAGAGATTCCCAAGCAAAAGCACACCTTATGCAAATAAACCATTGACCATTCCGGGTAAATTAACACCAGGCATAAAATGACCTTTTATGGGCCAAGCTCCACTTTTAGCGTCCCAAGCCCTTACCCGATATATTCTTAACTCTGCTTGATATAGATATCAAATGTCCCACAAGCTATCAAATCAGTAATAGGTTTTCCGTTCCGTTTTCATTCACAGGCCAGTCACTGAATTCACGGACCCCCAATCTCATTCATGTTCCCATTAACCCCAGTGCGACTGTGCACCAACAACTGACGCTCTAACACTTGGAAAGCATCACGTGATTCCTTTTTTTTATTTCACCAAGGGGGAATCACTGAAACCCTTGTCGGACGTAACTATCAATCCAGTAGCACCCACCATGGTGAACGCCTACTACTATGCCCTGATATTGGAGTTACAACCACTCAATTTCACAGTGAGGCCGCCCCTGAAATGCAAAACAATAAGATTACATGCAGCTACATGTGAATATATGTCCCAGCAGAGCCTGCCCAATAAAAATAGGGGAGGGAAACTTGTTCAACCGTACAACTTCTTATACCCAGGTCACTGGCTGCTTACAAACAGCATCTGATGTAAACCATGTGCATATGGCCTTATATCAGTACAACACAGCGATAAATCAGTAACACAGTTTATTAATGAGATTCAAAGCGAGAATGTCATGTCATTCACGCTGTTGGGTCAACAGGACCGTATTTTTCATGTGAAAACTAGAGCAGCGCCGCAGGTTCTCGTAACATTGACAATGTTGCGCTGTCGCCATGCACACCATGAGTGCGGTCGATCGGCGGGCATTTTTCACGATAAATTGCACTGACATTGTTCCCAGTTGTGACTCCCTACCTTCTAGACCTAAAACTATGTCACTCACTGTATTCTTCAAACAGTTGGACAACGAAACTTATTTGGTTTTTGACGTGGCAAATGCCAGACAGAAACATCAAAACAAAATAGCATCGCTTCTATCTTTGGCACTTGAAACATAGCTGTGGAACATTGCCTGACACAGGTTCTCATAACAACAAACATACTCAAAAAGATCAAACTATGTGGGACACGGTTTACATATAATTGATATGTAGGATAAAAATACAGAAGAGGCATTTGTTGAAGTTTTCATGATCAAAACAACTGCTAAACAGGAATACTGCTAGCCATGGCATCGGCAATGGCGAACATGTTCCATTGCATTGTAGACAGATTATAATGTTACTCCTAGCTCTCTCCGAAATCATTCCATTCTGCCTTTTTTTTTTTTTTTTTTTTTACTCAAAAAGCAAAAAACAATAAAAACACAGCCGTAACAATTGGCATCAGGAAGCAGCATCTAGTCCCAAGAAATTCAATCCTTCAACAATGATGCTTCCATACTCACAAGGGAATCCCACATAGCCTATCCGCTTTAACAGTGGAGTCTTTGTATGGTTACGTATGGTCAGTTTTTTTCGTTTTCACAGTTTATTTTGAAAGAAACAAAATGTTGCACACTGTTATTTTGCAAGCATCTGTAGTAGCTTCAGATGAGTAACATATTTCAATATGGTGGAAATCTGTGACATACATGTTCGAGGGATTCCCTTGTCGGTTGTAAATGGAACATAAACTCGCAATAATAATACACAACAATTGCAAAACTAACTTCAATTTAAAATTAAAAGGACAATTATGACAAATGTGACGATGCCAATAGAAACATAGCCTGGAGGGAAAAATCTTCTTTTGAGATGTTAATAACAATGTTTTATATTATTATCATCATCTCAAAAGAAGATTTTCCCCTCCAGACTATGTTTTTATTGGCATCGTCACAAATGATCATCACCTAACTAAAGTCTAAAAAAAAGTAACACAATTTTTTAAATTAAAACAACAAAACTAAATGGAAACTAAACATAACACTTATATTACATGTCACAATATGAATGAATAAACTAAAACACTTTCTGATAGTGATATAGCATGGAGTAAGTTCACTTGGGTGAGTGATAGAGGGATGTGAAGATCCATTGGCTTAGTGACTTCGTTATAGGTGTTTGCAGTGGGAGTCAGTCCAGTGACCCAGACATTTAAGGATGGAATTGTTGTAGTTTGTAGAATATACAGAGTGGTGCAAATAAAAGTAGTCTCGCATGAATTGCAGAGAAACCAACCTAACGCCGTAAGCAATGATTGGGCTGTCCCATTATCAGCGCTGCAATTATATACAGAGAAGCGCATCATTTAAACGATTCTTAGCTGAAAAAAATGGTGCTTTCGGTGCAACAGAGAATCTTCATTATTGAGAATTATGCAAAAACCAACTCCTGGAAGCAGTGTAGTGATTTGTTTGCTCAAAATTCATAACAGTGCATCTCTCGCTATTAACCTGCTGTGCTAATAATGGGACAGCCCAATCATTGCGTCAAATGTGAAATATATTGACATTCTCGTCACAAGAAATAAACTGCTTGTCTCTTTCTGTTTAATTTCCATGTGATGATGGTTAGCCTATGGAGGTTATGTCTACTTGCCCTGGATTGTTCTATTTATAGCATGGAATTAAAAATTTGATGCTTCAGTATAGAGTTTGTGCAATCACGACTGATGCGACCTCTTTTGTCATCAAAGCTAAACTAATCAAGGGAAACATTTGCCAGTTTACATTATCACCAGTAAAGGACAAGATCATATTATGTTATTTACTCCTGGTATGGATATGGATATAGCCAAGGGGGTCAGAGGGGGCATTTTCCTCCTCCCCTAAATCAAGTAAATTTGTATACAAATACAAGGGCAA
>JAHWFO010094135.1:744815-764845 GCA_023313115.1 Rhysida immarginata
GTTTTGTGTTTATCTTAACCTCTATAATACCCCCTTTAAGTATTTTACATTCGATGTAAATCACCCTGTATATGGCCAAACCTTGTAGTATTGGTATTGCCTTTATTCAACAAAGAGTAGAGCTGAATGTATTTGCACTATTCCACATATTTTTTACATGTATATTTGACTTGTTTCACCCCCCTCCCCCAAGTAGGTCTTTCCCTCCCCCCCTCCTTTCCCAACATAAAACCTGGCTACTACATTGACTATGGATTTTGTTGGCTTTTCCAGCTTTCTAGCTCCGTCCTTATCTTCAAAAATTCATTCTGTAATTTTTTTCAGCAAGGGTAAAACATGGACTCCCAGAATTCACATAAGAATATGGAGCAACGATTTCATAGCAAACACACATTCCAGATTGAGGGATTAATCATTTTATATGCCATAGTTCCATCAATGTACAGTCAACCAAAGGAAATAATCCACACGAGTTTAATACTTAATGTTACATTTCATGCTAATGTGTTCTTTTAATAGCTTTTTTAATTATAATTATTTAAATTTAATAATCTTAATAATGTTAACTCTAAATGTAATATTAAATTATTAAAAATAAATTAATAGTGAAACGGTAAAACTTAGAGTAAAATTCAAGTGTGGATTATTTCCCTTTGATGACTGTACAAAAAAATGATTACAAAAGATCAAATAGATTTTGTAAAATACTAGGCTTTTAAAACCACAGTATAGTTTTATTTTTATAATTTTGTTCAGTCATTGTCTTTCCATTAAAAAGATGCCCCACACATGGTTTTTCCATTTATAAAATGCGCTATAGCATAGTGATGCACCATCATTCAGCACAT
This sequence comes from Rhysida immarginata, assembly GCA_023313115.1. Classification (NCBI taxonomy): domain Eukaryota; kingdom Metazoa; phylum Arthropoda; class Chilopoda; order Scolopendromorpha; family Scolopendridae; genus Rhysida; species Rhysida immarginata. Next base: position 745,664 of record JAHWFO010094135.1, read on the forward strand.
ATCTTGGAAATGCTCAGCCGAATTTAACCAAATTCTGACTTCTTATAGAAACGAACATTCCTTCTTCTAATCCCTCAAAATTTCAAGTTCCTAAATTTCATCGTTCCTGAGTAATCGACTCGTTGATCTAATATAAGTTGAGTCTATCGCTCAAGATTTCCTCGATTTATTTACATTTTTTTGCAGCTAGGTGTCTCAGATGGCAAGGGCGCGTTAGTGTTAGTCCACCGGTCAATTTGGTTGTATCAAAACTGTAGCAGTGGCCTATTATTTAGATTTACTACCTAAAAACCAGGAAAAAGTAATTTATTATGTACAGTGGTTCTATATCTCTACCGTGGGCTCTTTGCATTATATGTCTCCACCATTTTTTGTTCCCCAACAGATCATTTGATCTGATTCAACGAAGAAAACATCGTTTCGGGCTGTTGCAAATCATACCCTCCAACCCAGAATTCCGATGAGACTCAACATAGCCATCAGAGAATTTAACAACAGTTTCAATGCAATCTGATGTTTCTGATTCAATCACTGTTGATTTTAACAACACACCAAAAATCATTTGAATTGTATTTTCTTGTATTATCAAGACTGATTAAATTCATGTATTGCATTTATTACTGTGTCAGCTCTAGTTAATGGCTAAGTAATTTGCCTTACTGTTTGAACTTTATTATTACAGAGTGCACGCAGAATAACCGTCACTAAACCACTGTACTGACAGACATCTCAGCTTAGTAGCTATTTTGAAAAGCTGCTGAGAAAACCTGGTATCCCTGGTTTTATGAATGGAAAATGAATATTATACGCAGTTTTTTAAAATATGCAGTTATGTCTTTTTTAACTTTTTTTGCACAATATCCATATTATATCCCGAAAATTACAATATCTGTGTTGTCTTGTTGAATGCCGAGAGTCAGATGATATACTTGTATTCGTCCTGTGGCACCTGATGGTGCTCATGATGCTGAAGATTCCGCTTTTGCTCACAGTGAGACTCGCCAAAAGATGCCGAGCATGCATCGCTGTTCGTTTCCCTGGTCGCCGCCTTCACCACCACAGCTGCTCCTGCTGTCTAGCGGTGAATTTCTGGCGTCTGCAGGCTGACAAAGTTCCCGCAATGCACATCGCCAATATCTGCTGCTCCGCTCTCGCTGATCCTCACAACATCTATGTTCTCACTGCTCGCCACTGCGGTGTTCAGCTGTCCCGTCCATGGATTCTGCTACAGGTTGTTTCATGAATGGCATTATACTGTAGGCATGCTCGAGAGGATTCGAGTTCGTGATTCACCTTTCTGATAGATAGCTAATGGAGCGCCGATTGAGACAGCTGATATCTTGATTGATTAGCCAGGCTCACCAGAAGATGAGAGATTGTCTGAGAGCTTGTCTGATTGAGAGCTGAATAAAATCCATTTGATAATTGCTTCTGATTGATTATTCCTCCTCTCTTTTCAGTTGCGTTCCTTCCCTTTTATATCTTTTCTATTGTTGTCCCGCATGGGAAGAGCCTCCATCAATCACCATTCCTTTTATCCGAGAACGTTTTTGCCACTTTTTTAATGAAAGAATCTTTCCTCCACAACGATCTTGCATCGAAGTGTTCCCCCTCTTGACGTTGACATGACAACCAGGCCGTCTGATGTAAATTATAGCCCAACGCTTCTCCTTTCTGTAAGATCAGCAGCAAATTAAATGGGGGGGGGGGGGCCCAAAAAAGCTGGTTATTGTTTTAAAATAAACAAGAAAACGTAAGTAACTTAGTAATAAACAACATTTGTGAGAGAAGTATACAGTGGCCGCTCAGTACTTAAAATTTTTATCGCCAATGGTTTAGCCAATAGCGATTTTCTTTAAGCCAGAATCTCATGTTTTTAGCCAAATTTAAAATTAAAAAAAATTATGAAGCATTTAGAAGTATAAAAAATTTAATCACATGATAATCTCATTTTCGAGGCTGAAAATAAAAATTTTCCATATAAATAGAATTAGCCAAGTATGTTTACCAAATGTGATAATTTATTCGTCAGATTAGTTGAGCTGTCGCCACTGGCGATTTGGCGAACGGACTGCGTGGACACTGAATATACATTTCAGTGAATTAGAATAAACTTGAGTACATATCAAGGGAAAGTAGAAGGATAAACATTAAAGTGAAATTAGTAAATAGAGTTAAAAAGGATAAATATAAATATACACCAGATTCAAATGGTGAATATTTGAATAAGCTGTGACATAGATTTCTAATAGGTCACACTAGCTTTATATTTTGTGTAATTTTGATGAGAGATTCTAAGCCTGCTGCCTTATGTTTGTAACTTTTGTCATTAGTGATAATTTGCTACTTTCAGTTTAAGTGACGGCGCCCTTGTTTCATTTACTTGAACTGAGCTAAGTAGGATTCTCAGTAGTTTAAATATGGCTTTTATAACACAGAACACCAATCCCAGATAACATTCTCTCATAATAGTTAGTAGAACGAATTTTTATCCTAAACAGTCATCTATTTTTTAAATGAAAAGATTATTAATTCCGATAATCGGCAAAAATATAAAACAATTGCAAAAAGCCAGAAAAAATATAAAAGGGAAGAAGAGATGTGGATATGTTCAATACAATAAAAGAAATAAAAGACTCTTTAACCACAACTAATTTTAAAAAAGAAAAATACAACCTTATCCTGTTTTTTTCAAAGCTCTCATCATTCAGCAGGTAGAATGGGGAGTAGCACACCAGATGATACTGAGTGTGAAATAAAACTAACTAGTATTTATAGTGAGATGCGACCAATTATAGAAATAGCACTCAAAGGACAGAAACAGAACAAATTCAGTGATTGGTTAGGGTCGTCCACCACTGAATCAGTTGGGAGTTGCTGATTGGCTCTTTGTCCGAGTTAAGTTAATCACTGCTGTTGGTGGAATGGATCTCCATACTCTCAAAGGCATCCAGGAGTCGTTTATTATTTATTGATTTAAAAAGTTTAAGGTTTTGGATGGGGATGTCATGGCCTGTTTCAAGGGAGTGTTTAGCAACAGCAGAGAGGTTTCTTCTTCCGAACTTCCGGTGGGCCAGGTGTTCCTTAAAGCGGGTCAAAACCCTTGAAGTTTGCCCTTTGTAGACCTTCGAACATTGCGAACATTTGATTTCGTAAATTCCTGCCTTGTGGAGTGGGGGAACCTTATCCTTCGGCTTGCCAAGTAAGAGTTTTGCGTGGTTCGGGTTGCTATAAGAGAGGGAAAGTTTATGTGCTTTAAAGACGGAGCTAAGACCTTTGATAAGTTGACTATTGTAGGATAAGGAGATAGTGGTGAAATTCCTTTGGGCTTTCTGAAGGGTAGTAATATCCTTGATGAATTTAATAAGTTTTCTTTTCTTCAGGATTTTAGTTATGGTTCCATGAACGTAACCATTTCTGGTGGCGATTCTTCTAATTAAGGAAATTTCCTTCTTAAACGCAGTGTTATCTAAGGGAAGATTTAACACGCGATCGATCATAGACGTAAAAGTGGATAGCTTCTGATTCCAAGGGTGACTGGAATCAGAAGGGATAATTTTTTTTTTTAAATGATTGGAGGGTTTACGGTATACCTCAAAGGACAAAGAGTTATTATTTCTTAAGACCAAAATATCCAGGAAAGGTAGTTTGCCGTCGACTTCTTTCTCATACGTGAATTTATTAATATGTTCCACAAATCTGTCAATATCGCAAAAACTAAGGTTGTATTTTTCTTTTTTAAAATTTGTTGTGGTTAAAGAGTCTTTTATTTCTTTTATTGTATCTATTTTTTAGTTTAAAAATAGAAGGATCCTACTTTCGCTGCCATTTTTTCAAAGAAAACAGCGCCCTCTATATTCACTGAAAGTAACGAATTATATTCTAACGGATTGTATTGCCTTATCAAACTGTTTTTCTTGCACACACTGTTTATTTGAATGATATTGAGATTAAGATTCAACATTAATTATACAATTCACAGTTAACTGAAGCCTATTCTATATAATAATGTTGGAACTGATTAATGACTTCTACTAGTAGCTTCAAAAAGTTCCCGGAATTGAGGTAATGTGTGTGTGTGTGCGAGCCAGGCTTCCCTGCATTGTTTAGCATTTGCAGATCACGCTCGAACGTGCTTTGACGTGATTTAAACAGAATGCTGCGGTGCACGGGCGGTCTGTTAACTGGTAGTGTAGAGTAAGCATCGCATTCTGATTTCGCTATGTAAAAGTTAGTTATAGAACAATGTTCGAATATCAAAGATGACCATCGGAGTGGCCGTCCATCAACTGCAATCAATCCATCCACAATTAATCTTGTGAGCAACATCGTGCGAGAAGACAGACGACAAAGTGTAGAGACAAAAGCTGCTGCGATATCTGCACTTCTCACCGTTCCGCAAACTGGTTTCAGAGAGTGTTTCCAAGCATTAGACAATTTTGGGAGAAGTGTGTTACTGCCGAAGGACAGTATTTTGAAGGAAATGTTGTTTAAATGTTTGTATTTTTTCTGTGTGCAGAAATAAAAATTAACTCTGGGAACTTTTTCAAGCTACTAGTTTGAAGCTAGCTAACCCTCCATGAAAAAAGTTTGGCGATTATTTTCAGGAATTTTGTTTGTTACATTTTTAATAAACAAATTTAAAACAAACAATAAAATCAAATATATTTTTTTATATATTGAAAAACACGTGTCTTTGGAGTAGATTTGACCCTTCAAGTCTCGAGTTTAGTACTTTTTGAAAAAAAGAAAATTGCAAACATCAAGCACCACCCACGCTGAAGTAAAGTGATCCATTAATCGAAACAAATGTTCGGCGATATGCCAGTTTTAAGTATTTGTTTAAAAACATTTGTCAATAGCTTTTATTTATATGTAAATTAATGACATCTTCTGACAATGTGACATAATTCTATTGATTAATTTTGTGATGGGACATATGGCATATTTATTTTAATATGCTTCATATGGCCCGCCACTACAGGCACGATCTCTGATAAAGAGTGCGCCTGTGTTTAGGCCCAGCCCTAAGCACATTTATTAAACTATGTGAAACAGGATGAGATGAATATATTAAGAGTATTTGTTAAAGTTTAAGTGTATCGAGCGATGGCAGGCGAGCGACCACGTTTTTCTTCTTTGTTCTCACAGTTTTGGTGGGAAGAAGGGAGAAGAAGATGGGAGCTCGCTAAGAGCGTGGGTTGCCATAGCAGCGAGTTATCCCGAGGTAGCTCCATGGGGAAAATTTCGAAGAGGCCACAGAGACTGACCAATGAGGAGATGGAAGCACGTGAAGATTTAGAAAGGATGAAAAAAATTTTAAATAGAGGACACAAGCCAGCTCTCCCTCTCTCTCTCTCTCTCTCTCTCTCTCTCCAATTTTTGGTTCAAAGTAAAACATCTAAGAACTCGCAGCAAAGTTTTGGTTTGATCGCTTCTATGAGGCCTTTTGATATCTTCGAGGCCCAAAGTCGCATCCGAGAAACCCCAGAAAATGTGGCTCCTAAGTGGGAACGCTAAATGGCAGCCAGCGCTCTGCCATCCCGTTCCTGAATGGCAATGCCAGCATAGGGAGCAGCGAGAGAAAACGATGGTGGACTGTAACACCACGTGCCTGAAATAAGAAGAGATACGGGCAGTAGTATGAGTGTGACGACAGATGACCTCACGATGACCTTGAAGCAAGCAGCAAACGAATCAACCAATGTGCACGCCTAGCGTGGGGTAACAGAGGTCAGACGCAGGAGTGGGAGGCTGGGATCTAAGTGTCGCTGGAGTCTTGCCGTGACAACAGATACCGTCATTGGCAGGGCTCTGCACTTTTATCACCGGTCAGCATTCCAAGCCTCTGGGTGTCCTGGCAGCATTAGCGGACACAACGAGATTCGTAAATTCCAGGGCAGAGAGCCTAACAGATGGGCTGTTCCAGGTAGACCGCATGGACCCGTCGACAAGCTTCCGCAACGGAGGAAGCACGACCAGAAATCCATGTGCGAGAGGAGAAGTGACTCGCCATCTGAGACTCCAAGCGCCACCCGAGAAAAGAACACCAGAGCAGGCAGCTACAGCATAGACTACGATTTCACCTCACCTGAACGAACTAAAAGAACAGTTTAGATATCTAAGGTTTTATGGGCCCTCAGGTAGTATTCGGAAATATAGTCAATGGAGCTAGTAGTGAACTTAAGTAGACTATAAAAGTTGACTGTGCCATAGATGGGGGTAGGGGAGCAGATCGACCGATCTATATAAGCATTCTTTTAAGGGGAAAATAAGTGTTTTGTTACATAAGTAATTTACTGACAAGGGATTCCCTCGAGTATGTATGTCACAGATTTCCACCAAATTGAAATATGTTACTCAATTGAAGCTACAAGAGATGCTTGCAAAATAAGAGAGTGCGAAATTTTGTTTCTTTAAAATAAACCACAAAAACGAAAAAATTTGAGCACACATAGTCATGCAACGACTCCATTGTTAAAGCGGTGAATGTGTATTAATCCTCTTAACGGAACTTCTTTCTTCTACTACTCAGCAATAAACACGAATCCACTTCACTTGAAATCCATGGATTTAGACAGCAGCAGACGACAATTGAATGGCTTCTCAAGTTTCTAAACAAACTCAGTTTTTAAAAATAGATTATTACAATTAGCTAATTACCTTCCAGTCGAGTAATACGTTGCGTTGGTGAGGAGGGTATGTATCGCGGTGCATTATAATTTTAAATAAAAATAGTATTCATGGATGCCTATCTCATCTTATAAATTATATCCAAATGAATAATTGTACAGCAAAATTAAGGTTTTATGCTTAATAACAGTGCTCTAACTGCAATTCTTTGGCGACCGCTGCTAACGATTTCCCTTTTCCCTGTGACCGCCCTGTTTGTTGAACTCTGCGCACTTCGGAGCGCTTCACTACCGTGCAACGCTAATGCTTCCACGGTGTGCTTGTGCGCAAAAAAAAAAGGCTATGTGAGGTTCCCTTACCAGTATGATTGTCCTTTTGCTTGATTCAGTAGTTAAACGATTTTTTTTTTTTTTTATGTAACCTAATAACCTCTCCTTTAGAATTTAAGTCAATTTTATCTTTTTTTCTTTTTTCTTTTTTTTTTTATTTTGTGCCTAATCTCTATATTCATGTCAAATAAAACTTTTAGTTAATCATTAAATTGTTGGCCCATTTTGTTGTACGAAAGAGGTGGGGTGCAAGACTATAGGTTGGGCGTTAAGGAATAAAGGAATCAAAACCATTATATGATCAAATTCATTTTAGCGAGAGACCTTTGGGGAGCAGGAGTAAGCACAGAGCATTATAGTAGTAATGCTAAATAGTGATAAACAGTAAGTTAAACACTAATAAGCATAAACAAATGCAAAAGGGTGCACAGCACACTACAATTTAAATGAGTCTATGGGTATAAAAGGATAAAATTTTACGAAGAATTTTAAAATGTTTCATCATGCCACCAACTAAACATTGCTCAAAAGATCAGAGATCTCATTATTTCAAAATGGCAAAATAATCAGAAACAAGTGAATATTGCAAAGGAATTAAATCTGCACCCAAAAGCCGTCAATAAAATCATCATGAACTTCATCAGTACAACCACGTTCGGGAAGAAAGCGAATGACCATTATCCCAGGACAACCGTTTAAAGCTACTTGTTAAAGAGAACTGCAAGCACACTTACTGCAGAATGGAACAAAATCATAAACAACAAGACATCAAAAAAAACACAACGATAAGAAGAAGCAAAGAACTAGGTTATTCCTTTTACTCCGCTAAAAGAAAGCCTTTGTTGACTACATCAATGAAAAGAAAATGCTTGCTGTGGGCGACAGATTATTCAAATTGGACGACAGATGATTGGCAACGTGTCATTTTCAGTGGTGAAAGCCGATATTGTCTTTACAATGATGGAAAAGTAAAGGTGATTAGAAGAAAAGAAGAGAAGTATCACCCAGCTTGCACAACTCAGAGTGTGAAATTTCCATCTGGAGATATGGTTTACGGGACTCTTTGTGCTGAAGAGTTAGGAAGCTTATGCTTTATCAAGGGCACAATAAACAGTGGCCACTATGTGGATATAATGAAGGATCATCTCATCCCAATGAAACCGTTTTTCTTTCCCAACAATGAATTCACCTACCAACAAGACGGCGCTGCATGCCACACAGTTAAAAAAACAACAACATGATATTGTTTAAGGAAGAACAAATTAAAGTCCTTCCATGGCCTGGGAACAGCCCAGATCTAAATCCCATTGAGGATATATGAAATTATATGAAGCGCTATGTTAAAGTGTGGCATATTCGGAATACACCACACAGATCCAAATTTCAGTTATCATTTGAATCTGTGTTTAATTAGGTTTTCTTTTTAACAAATATATTTTACATACAGTTTTCTTTATTGGTTATTTCAGTTTTCTTTACTGTGTTGAATGTTTTTTTGTTGGCTGTCGATGTACGCCGTGTTGTTTCTGTTCGATTGACTAACCCTAATGGGTCTCAATCGGCGTTTAACTCCCGTTGGGAATTTATTTGTCCAGTAATTGTTTGCATTAAACAGTTTGCAGTAATTAAGTTAATTCATTTTAAGTTATGCAATTCCTGTTTTTTATCGTGACGTTTGTTTTGGCCTGACGAATGTTCTGCCATCCTCTTGGACAAGAATCAATGACCATGCATGTTTGTGTTTCTGGCAACATTCCTTTCCCTGCTTATTATGTATTGCTTCCAGAATTGTCTGCAATTTGGTGAGTCCGTTCTTATTTATTTAAATTTTGCTCTCTGCCATGGGAGGTGCCTCAAGAAGCTGAATCGTTTAATTAACAGTTATTCACTGATGTATTGGTTCATCGCTGTCTTCATCGAAGTTTATGAGCTGTTGCGCGTGTGAGCTTAGAGAGTCATCGCCACAATCTGTTCATTAAGTATTGCTTGAACATTTCATTAGATGTCGAACTTAATTATTGTACAGTATGTTTCTTTCTTAATATTTAATGAGCCCCAGAATATAGGCCATTAGCGCAGTTGGTCAGTGGTGTACCCGGAAGTGTGAAGGAGCTAGTCGAAGCGCGGCACCCGTGCGTAAGTGCTGCAAGAAAGCAGCCTAGCATGTGAGGGTTCCCAGTTGATGCTTGGTGTTCATAGGCGAGCACGTTGCACGAGGCAGTGTCACCGTGTAAGGGAGCCAGCCGCCCGGGAGGGTTTCAGTGATTCCCCCTTCTTTGCATACAAAAAGGAATTACATGGTGTCGGTGGACGCTGATTGCTGGGTATTATAAGGGGGCTGTCTCCACCGAGTGATTCAACGTGGAAGGTCTGTTGCCTTTTTGCGCAAGGCTTGTTGTGTGGTGAATGGGTTGTGATAAATTGTGGAAATAATCGAACTGAGTCAAGGTCTTAAGGGTATTCAGAAATGATTTAATTTTAAGAATCAAAAACTCCAAGAAACATACATACTTAATCATAAAAATAATTCATAACAAGGTTGTATATTCCAGAAATTTCTTTGAAGTATGAATAAGATATACTACAAGTTGTAATCATAGACCCCAAGATGAAAGTATCATATTACAATCACAACAAAAAAATATTCAAAAAACTACCAATGAAAAATCAATAAAATACAAATAACTAAAAGCCCCAATTTAACTATCAGATACTAGGAAAACAGGATAAAATGGTGGTTATCTAATTGACCAAAAATTAACGACAAGGCAAGTAAATGCATAATTAAACAAAGAAACTACTACCTGACCACGCTGGTCACCGAGATCTCGCTTGATCCCGTCTGTGTAGGAGGAGTACTGTACCAACTGAAGCCTGAGTCTAGAATGACCCTACAGAGATTCGCACTCCCCTTTTATAATCCTGGGCAATCCCGTAGTGAATAACAGGATCACCAGAAACGCCCATTTCGTTTCCGGTATTGGTGTGGAACACAACAGGCGCTAGATTATCAAGATCCAAAGTTCCCAGCATGCCAAGCGTCAACAGTGCCTTAAACTTAGCATATAATTCACAATATTTTAAATAAAACAAAACAACAAAAAAAAAACCAGTCAGGATGTTCTACTAAATACTGTTAGTCAATCATACACTCAACCCCTTCCGTTAGTCCGATCTTGCTGAAATTTTTTACACATACGTAAAGTTGGTGGTAGTGCATGAATCTAAAAAACTTTTTCAAAAAATCCAAAGGGGGGGAGGGAATTAATATGAAATAAAATTGGCTTATGTTTGCTTGTTTGCTCGAAAGATGGCGCTATGTGTACCTAATTTTGACATAAGTGTTTTTTGAAAAAAATTTTTTTCTTCACTTGTTATCTATGATAGATGACTACACAAGAATGGTGCCTAAAAATGAGGTATTTAGCTGTTTCAAATCATATCTAAAAAAGGTAGAAAGATAAATAGGAACAAAAATTAAGTCTATTAGAACAGACAACGGATTAGAATTTTGTAACCATGAATTTGGAAATATTTTAAATAATCTTGGCATTAAACATGAAAGAACCTCTGTATATACACCGGAACAAAACGGTATAGCCGAAAGATTCAATCGTACGGCATTGGATGGTGTAAGATCAATGTTAACCGATAGTGGACTACAACCACAATTTTGGGCAGAAGCTTTACATGCATTCGTACATATTAGAAATAGATGTCCTCACAAATTAGATAATAATATTACTCCTCATGAACTATGGTTCGGTAGGAAACCATCCATTAGGCATCTAAGAATATTTGATTCATTGGTTTATGTACACATCCCAAAAATTAAACGAAATAAATTAAATCCTAGAGCAACTGAAGGCATTTTGATAGGTTATGCATTAAACACTAAAGGATACAGAGTATGGATACCAAAAAGTAAAAAGGTAATTGAAAATACATGTAAAGATAAATGAAACTAAAAAAGGTGTAAATTGTTTAATACAAAATGCTAGAAAATATTGTGACGTTGCCGTGGATGTTTCTTTGTAATATACTTACGCTCTCCTTTTAATTACAGAAACCCACGCTACGCACTTTAATATATAATAATTACCTAGTCACTACTGTTTGCTCTTCCTTCTAATTCAGCTAAACTATCTACGAAACTTATCTCTCTAACCTACACCATTAATCTTAATTACCCTCTAATTATACTTACCTGTGCCGCAATATTTTACCTCGTTGATCGTATAGTCACAGCCCACTAGATAAAGGCCTGAGTGCTGTTTTCAAAATGGCGGTGCTCGCAGGCGGACTGTCTGTGTGAAATAAGCTGAAATAAAAGAATTATTTCATAAATTTTGAAAACAGCACTCAGGCCTTTATCTAGTGGGCTGTGGTATAGTGGTAGTTTACTCCTCCCTCCCCTTTTGTTATTATAAAGTCCCGTTAATAATATAAGCTTTGTTATTATAAAGTACCATATATATAGATATAGATAGGAGAAGTAACGAGGTTTATTGGAGCTCATATCTGCAGCCAAGGAGCAGAATACAAGGGATAAATGCTATAACTTGGAGTCCGATTTAAAATTAGGAATAATTGATGTTAGCATTTTGTTTACAAAAAATATTTCTTATTTATCTAGTATTTTTTTGTAAACAAAATGCTAACATCAATTATTCCTAATTTTAAATCGGACTCCAAGTTATAGCATTTATCCCTTGTATTCTGCTCCTTGGCTGCAGATATGAGCTCCAATAAACCTCGTTACTTCTCCTTATGTGCTAGATATTAATATTGACTCAATTTGTATCTCAAGATTGCACTATTTCATATACCAGTATTATCTTAAGGATAAACTCAATAAGCCAAATTGTTTCGATCTATGGGCAATATATTTATTCAATCACTTAAAACAATTACATGTAACAGTGGAAAGCATTTTTTTTATAGAATGCTTTTCTCAACCCTAATAACCAATATCTTTAAATAGCTCAATCTTCTAAATTACTACAATTATACCTTCTTTCTCCTACTAGGACTCTCCTCCCCCCTTTTTGTGCTTGTTCTTATATTATTATCTGGCTCTCTCGACCTTATTACTAAGCATTATTGATTCTTATGGGCATACAATAAGTTAATACCATTTAATTAGTCTTATTATTGACAAAACAAAAGAAACGTTCTTGATCACTCTTAAACAATTCAGTTCTTTAGCCCCACTATTAAATACTATATTCGCGCAGGCCTGTATTTATTTATTAAGTGCACTTATCTGTGTTTATTTGTCGACACTGCTGCTTGCTACTTGATGCACGTTGAAAGTGTAGGTTCCGATCTCTCTTGCACTTTCTTGTCAGACACTGGACCCGGTCAATTCTGTCCTGTTGTGGTGGGTTCCTCCTGCCTCGGTCACGGTGCTGCTTCAGCTGTGCTACGTAGCACGGTCTGCTTGACTCCACGTGTCCTCACCCTCTAGCCCGGCTACAAAGGGGTACACGCTGAGAAGGACATCACAGATTGAATACACGCTAGATACCCCGGCTCAGGGATCCCGGTCCTGTTTCTTGCTGTGTATCCCTGTATTCCAGACGCCTGCTGCCAAGCCGCCTGCCTACGTCCGCTTACCTCTTGCTTCAATGCGCTCCGGCCTGTGGGCCGCTGCTGATCTCCTCCGGTTGCCTGGGTCGTTTGGGCCGTCATAGTAACCGGTGTCGTCGCTGGCTACTCAAGTCGAACTTCTCCTCGCTTCTCTTCTCTCCTACTCTGTTAAAACACTTCTTACTTTCACTTTGTAATACAGCTTACGTTTCTTCTCTACTTTCACAAATTGCACAAGCTCCCAAATTTCCAACTGTACTTGTTGACTTGTCAGATTCATCTCTCTCTGTCTCTTTTTCTTTTCATATATCACTTTCCTTCCACCTTGAACTTGATTTTATTGTTCACTACTCTTTATTTCCTAGAACTCTCTATCTCTGCATTCGTCGCCTAGGCAACGCCACTCCTTTACCCCTTGCTCATTGTTCTCACTTTCTGCTTTTTTAATCCTTAAACAAAAGTGGGTTCTACGCCTACTTTTTTTTTCTTAGGTAAAATACAAATAAAATGAGTAAAATATTTTCTTCCACTGCTATTCTCATGTCTTCCATTAAAACTTGTTAATTCTCTTACTGTATTTTATAATGAATTTGTTCAACCATTGAGATTCATTTGAGTCAGTTACTAATCATCATAAGTCAATGTAACGAGAAATAAACTAATATAATATTTAATTGATACATTTCTCTTCCTTCCTCTGTATTCCTTGAGATTTCTGAAATGACTCCGCTATACGAACTTTTCCTATTCTAAAGTCACTTGCTTGTCAAGATTCCTATTATTACCCAATTAATGTATTTTCTTGCCTTTATGCCTTTCCCATTCCCTTTTTATTTGGGTGCTACATAATAATGATAAAAAAACAAACACAGGCATATCTGGAGTGTGGGTCGTGTGCGATAATATCTATCGCTCACATCCTGTCACAATATGATTATATCAATTTCAAAATGGGAGATATAGATTCAGAAAGTAGTGATGAAGAGTCAATAGTTGATGATGATGAAACCTGTATTAAAGAAATAGATCATAAAATAGATGAATTAGAAAATTTAGATATAGATGAATGGAGAAGAGAAGAAGTAAAGATAAAAAATAAATCTCGAATTGATGTTTACTATTATGCACCTACTGGTGAAAGATTACGTTCACTTAGTGATGTAGAAAAAATATTGTAAAATGAAAAATATTAATTTTGATAGAAATTTATTTTCCTTTAAAGCAAAAACAAAAACTTCAGACAAAAATAATGTTAATTTTGAAGAAATAGAAGAAAAGTATTTTGATTGTGATATTTGTAATGATGAAGTATATAACATAGAGATACCTATGACTTTTAATGAATGTAAAAGATCAGAAGAAAGAAAATATTGGGAAAATGCAATGAAAGAGGAAATTTCAATGATGAAAAAAAAAAAAGTTTGGGATTTAGTAGAACCTCCAAAAACAGGAAAAATAATAGGAAATAAATGGGTATATGTAATAAAAAAGGATGATAAAGGCAATGTTAAAAATATAAGGCACGTTTAGTAGCACAAGGCTATTGTAGCGACCCCGCCCCCGCAGTGTATGTCAAAGTTACAACTAATTGCAAAAATCGCAGTGAGGGGGCGTGGCGCTAGGGTTCGGGACCAAACTAATTGATATGGGACCTGACACCGTGGTAGTACTTCATCACAATATCTTTATTTATCATATTCCTTTACAACAATTACAAAATTCTAAACATAAGCTATGTATTATCAAAATCCGGGGCCCCTTCATAAACTACTATTCTAAAAGCATACATCAAATTGAGGCGTTGCTCGTCTCAGACCTCGAGCTAGCATTGTACATGAGTGAAGGCCATAAATGGAACAGAGAGCTTCAGCTCAAGCATGGCTGGGGAGGTACTTGAACCAGAGACGTTATTCTGCATATAAGGCACTGTGCCCCGAAATGTGCTCCAAATGTGTATGCTCAACATGCGCACTGCACCTCCTTTATGATCAGCTAGGGGGGAGGTGCTGTGACCCCTCTTGGCGGCACAGCGAACTTACTCCCAGCGTCCTCCGGCGAGCAGCCGACTCCCTCACACAAAGCTCCGTGCGTAAACGGGCAGCCGAGCTGTGACTAGTGGAGACCTTGGTGCTCGACTCCCTCTACTTGCCAGTGCGTTGCTCCCTCGTGCAAACTGCCCACGCCTGTACGAATGCGCTCATACTCTTAATATCTAAAAGCAAGAGCTTACAGAGCTTAGCATAATGACTAAACACATTTAAATCCAACGTTTATGATGATGTTAAACAGTTAATGAGTGTTTCTTAAACCTGCACGGAGCGCAGCACTACAATAAAACATGAGTCTCGCTTTGAATCGGTGCTATCGACGGGAGGATCGGCAGCGCGTCGATATCAAAACTCTTCTCCGAGTGTCCTTGCGCGTTCGGGCAGAATAAATCAAGAAAAATCAATCACTCACCAAAATCATGTTGTCATCATCAATTGCGGACGACTGTTCTTATTAATCAACCTCTCATGTGCCAAAAGTCGGGTAATTACAAACTTTTCATTCCAATTAGGCGTCATCTCGGGTCAACTTTGAAGAACGTCGCATACGTTCTATCTCAGCGCTCGTCATGGTTCCAACGTAACATGAGCAATCATAGACAAAAATTCAAACATTACAGGGCCAAACTGGTAAAATAAAACATACTTCTCTTTGTCTTATATTTATACAGCACGTAAATCGATAACATTTTCGGCTCTGCGAACGTAGCGTTCGAACATGGCGGTAAACATCCCGCTGCGAAAGATATGTCCGCTTGCCTCAAGAAAAATCAAAGGGAAAAAAAATATATATAAAAACAAAAACCTTTATCTAACAAACAAAACAAACACCGAACATTACGAAACAATACTTTTACAACGACGATATCTGAACAATTCATTACTAAAAATCAAAATGCGCTTTTGTGAACGATCTCAACAGTCGCTCATAACGACAACAAACCCATTACATAACAACACGCTCAAAACACAAAACACTCAGCAAGAGACATATTTTCTAATTATAACAAGAAAATTTTTATTATAACAATGCAAAATAATGCTAAAGAAATGTGCATCGGCGCTTTGAAACACGTGACGATAACACAGATAAAATTACAAAATAAAAGACTTATTACCCCCCCCCCCCCTTCTCGTCGGACAGACATAACTAACATTTACTGGAACGTTACACTATAAACAAAAACAAGGAATAGACTATGGAGAGACATTTTCTCCAGTTGTAAACTTTTCCATTGTAATATTTTTATTCGTCTTACTAGTTACTATTTTATCATGGAGTGACGTTAAAATTGATGTGAAGTCAGCATATTTGTATGGCAATTTAAATGATGATATTTACATTGAGACAACCTATTGGATTTGAAGTAAAAGGTCAAGAACATAAAGTTTGCTTATTAAAGAAATCTATATATGGTTTGCATCAAAGCAGACGAGAATGGAATAGGGAACTAAATAATATTTTAATAAGTCTTGAATTCAAAAATTTAAATTGGTGTAATTGTGTTCATCAATGGAAAAAACAAAGCTGTTTTAATTGTACGTATATGTAGATGAAATAGTCATATTTGCTGAAAAAGATAATATTTTATCCAAACTGGTCTCATTAATTAAATAAAAGATAGAAATACAAGAATTAGGTGAAACCACATTTTTATTAGGAGTTAATTTTGAAAAAACAAACAATAATTGGTATTTACATCAGAAAACTTATATTGAGAAATTACAAAACAGGTTAAAAGAATTATACCTTTCAAAAGTTAACCTACCATTAATAATAGAATATGATATTCCTAAGAAAATAAATGAAAAAGATATTGTTGAAACTAAACAAATGAAAAAATATCCTTATAAATCATTAATTGGTTGTTTATCATTTTTAGCCAATAGAATATACCAGATATATCATTTGCTGTAAATGTACTTTCTCAATTTAATAATGGATATACTTATGAACATTGGTGCCTTGTAGAAGATTTATTGAACAATGTTTTCAATACAAAAGAATTAAAAATTAATTTATCAAATATTAACGGTAATAAACTAACTGGTATTTTACTGACGCCAATTGGGGATGTATTCTAAATGACAGACATTCATCAAGCGGTTATATTTTATTACTATGTGATATTCCATTTATGTGGAAGACTTCTAAACAAAAATGTATTGCTGTAAGTTCCATGGAATCAGAGTTTGTATCACTTACTGAAAGTATAAAAGAATTAATTTGGCATAAAAATGTTATATCTGAATTAAATATCATAAAAGTTGACAAGCCTCATTGTTACCAACTCTTGATAATATAAGGCGTACGTTAATTTTAATTTTGCGTTATTTTCATTCATGACAGATCATTCCAAGTTGTTTGATATATTACATGACATATTTTAGCACTGAAAGTTCCAATGAACCATAATGGTTCCTCTAAACCACATACCATTGAACCAATTTCGAGTATCATTAATTTTAGGATATAGTTATTCATTACGTATCATTCCAAGGTGTTTGATATATTACATGCCATATTTTATCATTGAAAGTTCCAATCAACCAAAATGGTTCCACTAAATCCAGGTTCCTTTGAACCAATTTCTACTGTCATTAATTTTACGATATATTTATTCATTATACATCAGGGCCGTCCAAATCGTGCACGTCGCCCGCGTGCAACATAAAATGCTCGCGGGCAAAGCACACGGGCAAAGCCGAAGAGAGAGTCCAAAACTCAGGAGGGGAGTGGGTATAGTTTACCTACGCAGTGTTGCCTGACTTCAGGGGACGATTCCATTAAATGAGGCATTATTTCTTTTGCTACTATAAAAATACTTATTACTACTTTTTTTTATAATACTTGTTTGTTTTTCGTCTCTCGCATAACATGGCGCACATTTCGAAAAAGCAAAAAATCACTGAACCCGTATTTAAACCGGAGTGGGAGAATCTGTTGTTTTTTCATTGTTCAAGGATCGGATTCTAAATGCTTAATATGCAATCGTGTCCTATCGAGAAAAAGAAAATACACCATTGAGCGGCATTACAACGTTTTCCATAAAGGAGAATTTGAAAACTTGGAAGGCGAAGGTCGACAGTCCAAACTGAATGAATTAAAGTTAGCACAGCACGATGGTAAATGTGGTAACAAAGTAGGCTGCTATTCATCCCCATCTGTATTAAAGTGATGCATGTTTAACTAATTTTTTTAATACTAATTTTTTTTTGATTTTTCTAATATGGAAATCGTTGTTTATTTGCGACAGGGAAATGAGCCAGAACTGTGTTTTCGAGCCAGTTATAAAGTGGCATTTAACATTGCACGATCTGGGAAATCGTTCTCTGATGGAGAATTCATTAAGACCTGTTTGATAGATGTCGCCGGACTGTTGAGCCCTTCGGATGTTCCGGCATACCAAAAACTTTCATTATCCCGCAACACAATTTCACGAAGGATTTCTGACATGGCTGATGATGTGTACTTACAATTGAAGGAAAAAGCGAAAACTTTTGTAGCATTTTCAATCGCAATCGACGAATCCACTGACATATCTGATACTGCACAGTTGGTCTTGTATCTGCGTGATGTTGACAACGACTTAAACGTAACGGAAGAATTTTTAGATCTTATGCCTATGAAAGGTACAACGAAAGGTGAAGACATTTTGCAGGCAGTGGAGGAGGCACTCGACGGTTTAGGTTTGATGTTGGAGAAACTGGTATCCATCACAACTGATGGTGCTCCAGCAATGCGCGGTGAACGAAAGGGATTTGTTGGCCTACTGAGAGAGAAGATCGGTAATCGAGCATTACCTTCAATTCATTGCATGATCCACCAAGAAGCGCTTTGTGGCAAAATTGCGAAATTCGATGATGTTGTGGATACTGTTGTGAGAATTGTAAATTACGTCCGAGCTCACGGGCTGAACCATCGTCAATTCAAAGAATTTTTGGCATCTATCGAAGAGCATTACACAGATATTCCGTATCATTGCGAAGTGAGGTGGCTGAGTCGGGGGAATGTTTTGAAGAGATTCCTTGACTTAAGGAGCGCAATTTCAGAATTTTTGGAGCAGAAAGGACATCCTGAATCTAAATTACGAGACCCTGATTGGATTGCGGCTCTTGCATTCTTAGTTGACATTACTGGACATCTTAATACCCTAAATTTGAGTATGCAAGGTGAGAATCACCTAATAAATGACATGTCAAATAAAATCGACGCATTCGTGATGAAGCTGTCATTGTGGGAAACACAACTATCTCAAGAAAACCCAGCGCACTTCAAAGAACTGCAATCGGTATGTGAAGGTGCTCAATTTCCCGCATACGTAGAAATCCTTCAAAATATTCGCACCGAATTCGCCAAGCGTTTTCAAGATACCAACAACCTGCATCCAATGTTCGATCTATTCGTCCAGCCATTTTCCATCAGTGTTGATCAAGTTCCAGTAGATTTACAGTTGGAACTAATAGACTTGCGTTGTAACACTTGGCAGCGGGACAGATTCTACGCAGCGCGAAGTTTGACGGAATTTTACAAGAATTTTCCAAAGGTAGCTTTTTTTTTTTTTTTTTTTTTTTTTTTT
>JAHWFO010094135.1:767594-788896 GCA_023313115.1 Rhysida immarginata
TATCTCATGACTAACAATGAAAGGAAAAGTTTGTGCAAGTGTAATTATCCCGGGCAATGCCGGGTACCTCTTCTAGTATAAAATAAACGAATATAGAAATAAGATTGAATAAATACCAAAAGAATTAAATAAAAAGAGTAAAAAAAGGCTAGTAAAAGAAAAACATGAGTCGAAACCAATAGAAAAAATAATATTAAAGACTAACGTATAACTATATAAATTAAAAACAAAATAACGAAATAAAAGAAAACAGAAAAAATAAATCAATAAAGAAATAATAATACATATCAACAATAGGGGGGGAAAAGACAAGACACAGACCTGAAAGAGAAAATAAGCTAACTAAAATTATACTTTAGAATCGAATAACGCGATTAGATTATCTTTAAAATCTTCCAAATTATAATCTGAAAAATTAGTCATAAAATTCGCAATAAGCTTCGTTACGGGATCAACGTCGCCTAAGTTGGTCCTCCATTTAAAAGTACATCTTAGAATATATCGACGACGCGCCCTTCTCAAATCCTGAAAGTTAAAATCCCCATTTATAGCTGGCAACCAAGTCTTCTTATGGTATATGCTAATAAGATTATTAAACAAACATCTACTGATGATCCCGTTAATATTGAACATTTGATTGTTGGATAGCAGTAAATTATGCGAATTAAACCTGGTGACCAAAAAATTCTTGAAACCAGTGAATTTGCTTTGAATAAACGCCAGCATTTGATTATTGCCAGCATACCAAATCCACACGCAATAAAGAAGCTTGGGTATTACAAAAGCCTTAAGCAAAGTAATAAAAAGAGAAATACCAGAGAAATATTGAGTCAAACTTTTCAAAATGCCAACACGACGAGATATATCGCTATTAATTGCTTCAATGTGATTTAAAAAGGAACAGTTATCAGAGAACAGGACACCTAGATCCTTGATCTCGGTCTTTCTTATCAGAGGGCCATCCTCTGTACCGTAGTCAAACAAAAAGGGGACCGTTTTTCTATTAAAGGAAACGACAAACGAATTCCGTACATTTAGCACCAGACCGTTGTTAACTGCCCATTTGGATACGATAGTGAGGCTGCGTTGCAAGGTCTCACAAGCACTGCAACCATCAATGGCGAGATAGATAATATAATAATAATAATAATAATAATAATAATAATAATAATAATAATAATAATTGTACATTAATTTATTGTATTTTCAAATTATATACTATGAATGTTTTAAACTGAAGAAATAATAATTAATTGCATTGTACATGAATAAATGTTAACAATGAGTAAGTGTTCTTGAGTGTAATCAATCACGTGAACACATTATTGCAAATAGAATAGAATAGAAGAGGCAATGCACTTCAGCCTTGGCTTTGTTTCACGATGGAAGTGAAAAATGTACTTCCAGTTTATTTATGTTCTATTTATTCAGTCTTTATATTGATTAAATATATTTTTATATATAACTTCAAAAGACTTCTCTCTTCCAATTATTTCTTATTGCCATGCAGAACCAGAATTAAGTCAAAACGTCGCATGTAACTGATGCCGACACTAAGTCTAACCACGAAGACTGCTCGTATACAACCTTCCCAGTAAACCTATCCGTTCGAGTATTGTTCTTGAAATAAATAGATTTTTGATCTATCGCTCTTCAGACACCAACAGTGAATTATATAGGGTGAGTCTGAAACCCTGTCACAAACTTCGCATGTGTACCCCCATGGCCAAATAAGAAGCAAATGTCTTATCAACATGGGTCTGAAACTGAACCGTTAACGAGAAAAATGGCGTCCAAATGTGGGTGCCCTTGTGAGGTTGGCTGGCGAGCGAGTCACGGAAATTGTCGATATTGATCCCCAGTGTTTTCCCGCAAGATGGATTGGACGCTCGGGGCCAGTGGCATGGCCTCCTCATTCTTCCAATTTCAGTTGTCTTGATTTCTATCTGTGGGGCCATGTTAAGGATAACACGTATGCAACACCCGTCCAGGATGCGAATGAGCCATGGGACCGCATTGTCGCCAAATTTGATGCCATTAGGAACCGCACAGGAGTTTAGAATGTGTTCATTGTTCATTTCGAGACATCTGAATGCCTGTGTTGAAGCACATGGATGTCATTTGTGTTGATGTGAGATTTTTTATAGATAACACTGTGATGCTATGCATGAGAGCTTTGTTAGATGTTATTACATTGTTACCTTTGTTGTCTTCCCTTGTACGTTGGTTTTTTTGGGGGGGGGTTTTTTGCTATGTGATGATTAAAAAGAATTATTGTAACACTGCGGATTATCTCTTGCCTATAGGTTATGGGCCCAGCACACTTCCACTGCGCTTTTCACAAATTTGATGAAGTCTGCACCGCAAATTTCCTCTGTACTTCCTGCAGCCGTCTTATCTGACAAAAACGAATGGTTTATTGACTCCGACGCCTCCAATCATCTTTTTTGCGTATCTGTTTTTTTCATCAACAACATTACCACTTGAAGAAATACGTCTTGCAAATGGAGATAAGCTCACTGTTACAGGTCATAGAAATGTAGCTATTCCACTTCCGAATTCACATACTCTTCTAGTCGAAGATGTTCTCTGAGTTTTCTCACTTACATTAAACTTATTAAGCGTCAGTAAATTTGTACAGCATCCGTTAAGCCTCTCTGTACCTTTTGATAAAATTGGTTGCAAAATATTCACAGAGAAGCCAGTTACTAGCAATTCTTCAGTTCTAGGAATAGCCACAGAAATTAATAGTATATACCATCTAAACCAAGACTACTCATTTGTTTGTGCCATCTCCTCACCACAAAGTTCTTCTTATAGTTGGCATTGTCGACTTGCTCACCCTAATGCCCAATCCATGAAAGAACTTCAAAAACTTGTTGTGTTAAAAATTGATTCTCAACCATCTTTTAAATGTGATATATGCATCCGTGGTAAACCGCATCATCTGCCATTTCCCAAAACTGCTACCACTCAAGCTGCAAATCTTCTAGAATTGGTACATTCTGATTTCCCACCAATGTCTGTTTCTTCTAAAGGTGGAGCACGTATTTTTCTTACCTTCATCGATGATTTTTCAAGAAAACATTTTATTTTCTGAAACCAAAGACCAAATTTATAAAAAATTTATTGAATATAAGCTTTTGTCGAGAATCAAACCGAAATAAAATCAAAGAATTCCGCTCTGACAATGGAGGAGAATATGTTTCACAACAAATGGATAGTCTAGTTCAACAATCTGGCATACTACATCAGAAAACTGTTCCCTACTCACCTGAACAAAAAGGGAGTAGCAGAATGATGCAACGGTACTTTAATGGAAGCAGCTCGTTCTATGCTTCTTCACTCAAATCTTGACAATATTTTTTGGGCTGAAGCAGTCTCTACAGCTGCTTATGTTCGTAATTGGTGCCCTACCCGTGCCAATAAAAATCATATTCCACAACATGTATCATCTGGACGAACACCTAATGTATCTCATCTTTGTATTTTTGGTTGCCTTGCTATGGTGCATGTTCCGCATTGTAAACGTAACAAACTCGATTCCAAAGCCTGGGACGGCATTTTTGTAGGATATAGTGAAGAAACAAAAGATTACCGTATATATAACCCTCAAGCAGAAGAGGTACTTATTGAACAGAATGTAACATTTTTTGAAAACCAGTTCCCTTATGACAAAATGAATTCTCCGATTTCTGATCCATTTATGTATTCTACTGAAGTTCCAAATATTGAGCCTTCTACCGTTATGAACGTTAATGAATCTTACCCCCATTATTCAAATGCCTGATACATTGTCTGAAAACGGCAATGAAGTGTCTCAATCCATTTCTGCTGAAGAAAACTTAGAAGTTGATTCCTTCACAGAGTCTGAATTTCGACATTATGCTCAACGTATACATCGACCAAACCCACGCCAGTTTAATGATGACTACGTTGCTTTTCGGGCATTTTTATGTGAAAATACTCCGCAAACATTGGCTGAAGCCTTAAATAGTGTTGATTCAATTCGTTGGCAAAAGGCCATTGACGAGGAACTGCTATCTCTTTATGATAATCATACGTGGATTTCAGCCGAACTTCTCCAGGATGAAAGGCAATTTCAATGAAGTGGATATTCAAGATCAAGCAAGTCTGCTGATGGTTCAGTAGAAAGTTACAAAGCCCATTTAGTTGCTTGTGGATGTTTTCAGCACTATGGTATTGATTATGAGGAAACTTTCTCGCTGTTCATCTGCATGAGTTCTATTTGATTTCTGCTAGCTCTTGCTGCTCAATATGATTGGGACGTTCAACATATCATTGGAATCTATGTAGATGATCTTTTCATTTTCGGTGATGATAAAGCTGGTATTGACAAGTTAAAAGGTCAACTTGTGCAAGAGTTTAAAATGAAAGATTTCGGTGAAGTAAAGCATTGCTTAGGAATGAGAATCACCCGTGATCGAATTGCGACAAAACAATATTCATCCCTGCAGATCCACATGTAATTATGTGAATCTGCGTATTATTTATTATTTAGTTATGCATAATTTTGCTTTGTCTTTCCTTGTAAAGCAATGTTTCACAACTCATTCCGCCATGTAGCTTCACCATTGGTTTCTTTTTAGTCTTTTCTATGTTTTAGACAAGCTTGTCTGTTACAATTATTTTAATCTTTGCTGTTTTATCATTTTATCCTTTTCAATAGTCAATTTGCTTCTCACGTTTTTTTTGTTATTTCCTTTTTGTGCTCGTTTTGAGAGCAGGGGGGAGGGAAATTCCGCTCCTGTAGCTCGGTTGCCATGGGCATAGCCTACGAAGATAAGGTAAGCCTGCCTAATAGCTCGCTCCTCAATGACGCGAAATTTTGAACAATGAACTTCTCGCTTTGCTACCTGGTAGCGCTGATAGTGATCTCTCAACTTTGCTGTGGATAGTTGTTGCTGTCTGTTCGGGAAAACTCAAGATTTTTATGTAAAAAATAGATATAATTCAAGTTTCTATTTTTTCTATTCTTTAGTTTTTTTTTACCGTTTTGCAGACAGTGATTGTTGGGTATATATTGTTTTAATAAATGTTAATTCAAATCTCCACGTGATTATCACTGTCTGCAGCTAGTTGTCCCTCGCGAATAATTTTTCGTGAGCACGAGGTTGAGTGTCCCACTATTGTTGACGTTCCTTCCGTGGTTACTGATTTTTTTAATTTCAGACAGACCACTTCCAGCCACTGGCTTGACCAGTCGTCCCTCCTTCTGGTCCTCCACGTCATTCCTTGACTGCAGCATGGTGTTCATCTTCCATTTATCATTTTTTATTCCAATGCTCTGCGAATTACTTCTACCCTGCCGTTCGATGTTTAGTATCTTATTGAACTTCTTACTTTCTCGCGGCAGCCATGATTCTTTATCGAGCAGCATTGTTTTGCGGGTTACCCCATAAGGTAATAATGAAACTTCTTTTAATGCTATTTCAGCAATAACGCGCATAAGGAACGCCATGCTGCACAATTTCATTTTTATTCCCCATTAATAATTGTTTATCATTCCTCAGTCTTTCTTTAGACATTTAATGGGAATTTGAAATTTCTTTTCCTTATTCTTTATAAGGAATTGGTCTGTCTCAATTCTTTTTTTATATTTAAAGTTAATTCACTCATGTAGCGATTAATATTTCTCGTTACAGTGTTTTGCTGTATCTAACATACATTAAATTATTTCCTTATTGTATTCCGAGAAATATTTTTTTTTGTAATTGAGATCGCAATGCGTATTCCTCAATTAACCATATTGTATAGAATATTTTGATATTTTATAAATAAATATTGCATTTTTTTAAACCAAAATAAATTCTTTAACGAGCCACGTTCTTTCTTAAGTTTCGGGGTTCCCTTTAAAGTATCACCCCTTAAATATTATATTATTTTGCTTCCCCCTCTGAACACTGTCTCTTATGTGGATTCCAAAAAGATATTTTGTCACATTTCCATATTGTATTGGAGTGTTTATTGACCATCGGTCCACAAAAAAAAATTTCCAACCCACGATAAATTAACTGGATACAGTGGAAGTTCCTTATAACGAAATCATTGGCCACTCCCCAAAAAATTGTTATACGGAAAATTTTTTATACTGAAATATGGTTAATACTCAAGATTTACATATTTATCTAGGTTGGGACCAAAGTAAAAATTCGTTATAGGGGAAAAGTCGTTACATGATTTTCATTGTAGAGAGGTTCAACTGTATTACCAAATAAACTTCAAAGCTAATTTTCAAGAAAGCAAATCTATCTAGCGCACCTCTGATCTCATTTAATTTACTTTAACATAATTATGTTACCCTCCCAAATCTTAATAATGTCATAAATCATTTTTCTAATTTCAAGGAAGCAACTCGGTTGTTCTTTTTTAACTAGGGGCGGAGCTGCAAGTTAACTCTGTGCATTGTTGCATTTTGGATCACCATTTGTAGCACTATTGGACAGGCTTTCCTTTATTGTTGTAGGCTATGCCATGAGCAACATGAAGCATCACTTGGGTGGAAGTCTGTGTGAAGCGTTGGCTTGGCGGGAAGTTTCTCCATCAGAGAATATTTTTTAAAATTATAAAACAAGGAATATTTAATAAGCGAGAGTCGGATTGGCTGATGCTCTTCCCATGTATTGGTTCTGACATTTATGTAAGGGAGGGAATCGTTTAGTAATCTCTCACTAGAATCACTGAGATAAAATCTGGAAGGAGGAATGTGATGCTAGGGGGTGCGAGTCCTTATGTCGGGCTGCTAGCCCGATGGCGATCGTATAGCCAGTCTGGGATATATGAGATCGCTTGTGGTAAATGTCCGAAAGTTTACCGAGGAGCCACATGCAGGAACGTGATGACGAGGTGTGACATATAAAATATGTACACATAGATATGGCTTGAAATAACCCATATCTGTCTGTCATTAATAAAATTAATTGTGTATAAGTTAAATCACTAATAAACAGAAAGGGAAGGGGATAGCATAATTACCCTCTATTTGGCAACTTAATAGAACAATAGATACTTAAATGGTTAATTATAAGAAATCAAGTGAAATCAGTTCATCGGATTTCAACAACCTTGCAAACAAACACAGTAATTGTAATTTTTAATTCTTTTATTATATTTTTTTCTTGTAATTTATTTTGGATGAATCAACAAAAATAAATTCACAATATTAAGCCTTTCTAGACATGTGCTCTGGGGATTAACGGCATCCGGGAACACTCCTTATCTGATAAGAGAAGAAAAGGGGGGGATTGAAATAATAAATCGGAGACTAGAATATCGAAGAAAGGGAGCTAGAGTATAAGGGGTGAGATAAAAGAAATACCGACGGAACAATCCTTTCTAGGAAATAAAAAAGGACAAGGAGCTATCCCAGAGTGCCGTGGTATGATAAAAAAATTTAGTAATGATACGTAATGCAAAGGAGATTGACTGCGACCAGCAATGAGAGAGGATGAAATCGATCACGATCACCAACGAGAAGAACAATAACTGTTAGAGAAGTGTGAATGTAGCAAAAGGCGGCGGTGAGTTGTGCGGACGATGCAAAGCCGACGTTAGCAAGTGGACGGATGTTTACAGCAGCAACGGAAGGCGTGCTGTGGCGGGTTACGTGACCGACGATCGACCAGCGTACAGGTGCCTCTCAGTGGGACGGAGTGGGAATAAAGAGTCTTGCGGGCGTTTTAGCAAGACGGCTTTATAGCTCTGAACTGAGGAAGGTATCGACGAATTCGGCGATCAAGGAATTTATCGGGAAACCACGTGGATCGGCGCAGTGACAACTGAGAAGCTGTGTGTGGCGATCGTCTTCAGGCAACAAGTGTTAGTAAAGTTCGGCCGAACCAGCGGTGGCAGCTGCAGTCGACGACAAAGATAAGTACTGTACTTTTATAACTGGGCCCGCGCGGTATGCTTAATTCAGTGTTAAAGCTAGCGTGTGATTTATCTAATAGGCAGAACTAATAATTGGATGTAAGACTGTTATTTAGCACAAGAAAGATGAACTCTAAATTAATGAAAGCAATTAGAAGTGAAAATTTTATCCTAGAGCACATGTCTAATGTAAATTCGTTAAGCTGAACAGAATTCATTATATTCAAGTATATAAGGTTGATTAGGGTTAAGGAGAATTTGATTGTAACAGTTTAATGCATAAGGGGAATTAGTCATAAATTATATTGCTTAATATCATCTGAAAATTGATCACATTAAATGATTTTGATTCTTTTGAACTGTATCACTGTTATATATATATTTATTTATTTTTCATTAAACTATATGTTCATGGTAAAGCGTCAATGCAGTATCTTCTGTCTATCCTAGTTACTAAATAATTGGGTAATTTAAGTAATAGGGAGTAATTCATGGTATTTCAGATTGAAAACTGGATTTATTTAAATATATTTGCTATACGATTTTTCACTATACGATCACGATTAGGCCGATTAAGAGAAGATGGAGGCCCCGAGTTTATTAAGTTGAAAAGGAAGTAGAGGGGTGGGATATATTACTTTGAATGACAGGTTAGAGGGGTGGTGGTATACAAAAGGTAAGCGGGTTTTGGCATTATTTAGATATAAGTAAAACGCTGAAGCGTCTTAGATCTTGGCATTGTTAGCTAAAGGTTTGAAGAACCTTGCCTAGAGAAAGGACCACGTCGTAAAACCGTCACAGTGAAAGGACCCGATGGCGATCCTATAGCCAGTCTGGGATATATGAGATCGCTTGTGGTAAATGTCCGAAAGTTTACCGAGGAGCCACATGCAGGAACGTGACAACGAGCTTTAAAGAACATATGGCAAACGCCCTGTTTGGACGCCCGGATAGGTCAGCGGTCGCTAGACACATGTTGGAGACGGGATACGACATCTTGTTAAAAGATTGGACTGCTGAGACATGTTAGAAACAGGAATGCACTGGACGCTTATGATACACTGGAAATTGCAAAGAAGGACCCGAACACACTGTTGAATGGAGACGCAGGCCCGATCGGAGATTCTACGTTAATACAACTGCTTAAAATGTCACGATAATTTTCCCTTTCCTTTTCTTTCTTAATTAATGATCAATATTGTTATTGTTTAATATGTAATTTTACTCTAGTTTGTAATTGTTAAATGTTTATTGTCTAATATGTAATTTTATATGATTTTGTGTTTGTAATTTTTATCGTATTTATCCCCAACGTGGTTCCTTGGGAGTATTTCTCCTAGGTCCACACTTTTTGTAAAAGGAAGTGCCCCCTTCTTACCATTGGTGACTGCATCACAGTAGTTCCCAATTGGTTGAATGGTCACCTCCTTCCTTTATAAATTGTTCTTAACTTTACCAAATACTTACTTAGCTTTGAATAATGAACTCAATGAGTTTGAAATACGTATATGCGAAATAAAATCCAGTTGTGGACAAGAGGTTGTCGTCTTATTGATTATGTCGTTATCCACAGTCATTGAAGAATTCTTATTTGTGTACTTGACCTTCTTCACCCATTTTAATGGAACTCCCCTAACATGGAGAGTATACTGAACAGGCTTGAAAGGACCAGAACCTTAATCTTAGCACACTAATTTTCATCCCAGCCTCTTCTATTTGGCTGAAAAAAGATCTATTGCATGTTGAAGACCAATGCAAGAAGACTCAAGGGGGACAAGATAGTCACCAAAGAGAAATCTGTCACCCACACAAACATGCTCTTCGTCTTGGCTACCCCTGTCTGTCCAATCCAAGAGGGGTTAAAGTATGCAGCATTGGCAGAGTCTATGCCATTTATCTGGACACACGTCTCAGGAGGGCTGTACCCAGGGGGGTGGGTGAGGGGGCTGCAGGCCAATTTCAGGGGGACCCATGGGGCACCATGTCAACTAAGTTTGTTAGGCAGGGGACCCCCCTTTCCCAAATAAAATTCTGGGTGTGGCCCTGCATCTCAGAGCTATTGTGCAACAGTTTTTAGAGCTACTTTTGAGGAACTCTTCTTTTCTTTTTTGTGGTCCATGAAGTAATCATAGACATCTTTTCCATACTCCCAGGATTTCTCAAAGAATTGCCTTATATTAGAGTAAAGATATGATCCGTTGTGTTTCGACCAGGTCGGAAACCACACTGCTCTCTCACTAGTTTGGAGTTGAGTATTTCCTAATTTCTCATCTCTAAACACTTAATATTGATTTTCCCAGGAATGCTGAGCAAAGAGATGCCTCGGTAGTTGTTGCAATCATCCCTTTGTTCTCCCTTTTTAAAGATAGGGGCCCTAGTACCAGTCTGCTATTGCCTTGGGACCGGGCAGGATATCCAACCAACTTAATGCACACGAGTCAGCCATAGGATAACAGCCTCATTCAAGATGTGACGAGTCATATGACATATTATTAGGAATATGTTTCATACAACCCATCACTACAGATGTGCTTGGGTTAAGGAAAACAAAACAAAATAAATTAAAATAATAAAAAATAATTTTTTATACATTGGGAAAATGAATTTTTAAGGGATAAAAGACCCTCCCCCCTTTTGAGCACGATCATTGGATTTTATTATGATGACAAAATGGAACGAACTATAATATTTAGTTAAATTAAGCATGGCTGGATATGCCTTTTTGGGGGACCACATTTTTCTTCTGTTTTGGCAGGAAGAAGAGGGAAGGCGATACGAAGTCGTTGGAGAGCACAAGTCGTCATGACAATGAGTGGATCCCTAGGGAGCTCCAAGTGGAAGTTTCACAGAAGTGACCGGACTGACCAATGGGAAATGTAGGTGCGGGGGGAAAAGTTTGAAAGAAAAGGAAAATATATAAAAGGCTGATACAGGAGCATAGGCTCTCTCTCTCTCTCTCTCTCTCTCTCTCTCTCTCTCTCTCTCTCTCATAGCCATAATTTTATTTTGTTGTTGCCTTACAATCGAGGCAGAATACTTGCCAGCGAGTCCGGCCACCTAGTGGGGTTGAGTCCCGTCACCCTGATTTGGCAGAAACGCGTGCTCCACTCGGAATTGTAGCCCTGGTGGAATGCCATTCTTACATTCGACTACACTCTCGTCCACTATCTCGAGTTTCTATCAGCGGGAATCACGAGTATGGAGCTCGAGCAAGTAATGCTTCACGAGTTTAACGAACTGTGCACGAAAGTGAGAAGTAGCCATCGCGTGGCATGTGCAAGAATGAGCTGCTTACAAGAGAGATCTGGATGCTGACCTGTGAGATTTGTGTACGTGCCTAACACGGAGCGCAAAGACCAAGCGGAGGAATGAGTGACCGGGATCGTGCGGATGTGAGAATTGGCAGCGGCAAAGAACACCGTCGGTGGCCAGATTCTACTCCTAGGTCGCCATTCAGCATCCACAGGTCTCTGTGGCCACCAACTGCATGAGCGGCAGCTCTCAACTGCTAGCCCACGACGTGGACTCCGGCAGCTGGGCCTTGTTGGAGGGATACGTATGGAAGCTATAAGAAGATTAAAGGCAGTGGCATCGACCTCGCCAGCAACACACACAGCGACGAAAAGCAACAAGCATCGGGGAGGTAGCTACAAGTAAGAGACCAGGCAAGTGGACAGCGGGAGCCGACACGGGGTCAACATGGTAAGAGACCAAGAGCGGAAGATCGTCCATGTGGAGCAGTGGAATTCGAGTTCAAGATTGTGTGTAAAGAGTGATCGCCGATATAGGGAGACAACAACGGACCATACCAGATAATTAACTTTGCATTTGAATGTAAAGGGCCCACACGTAACTGATAGAACTGATTTGAAGGCGTAAATAAGAAAGGAGAACTGTGTACTCTACATTCAGGACTGAGGCTGAATAATCTAGGTAGTGGAAGGGGGTATCCGAGGCATCACTGCTACACAAGCTGTTGAAAAGTATCTTTTGTATTTGATTTAAGTTCATTTACCCTGTTTCTTTTGTCAGTATTCTTTAATTTGTTAACTGATTTTGATTGCATGTTTGATTAACCTTATCAACCAATCTATCTTAGTTAAGTTGTTTCTTGTATTATCTACTTTTTATACTGTAATAAATTTAGATCTATTGATATACATACTCTTCGTTCATTCTATCCTGTGCTTGGTTAAGAGAGGGGAGAACAGGGACCCTCAGTGATGCGAGAACAAATCGAGCTGAACATTGAGCAAGGGGCACACGTCAAGGTATTTGTTCAGAGGGGGAAGCAATAATAGAACAGAATTTAAGAGGTGATACTTAAAAAAAACCCAAACATAAGAATAGACGTGGCTCGTTTAAAAAAACTTTTATTTTTGGTTTAAGAATGAGATATTTATTTATGAAATACAAATATTTTATACAATATGATTCAATTGAGGAATTGGCATTGTGATCTCCATTACAAAAGAAAATTATTTCTCAAAATAAATAATAAAAAAATATTTAAATGTACGTTAATACAGCAAAATACTGTAATGAGAAATATCAATCGCTACATTGTGCGAATTGAGTTTAAATATCCAAATATTCATTGAGACAGACTAATTCCCTATAAGGAATTAGAAAGAAATTTCAAATTCCATTTATGTCTAAAGGAAGACCATGGAGTAATAGTTAATTATTAATAAAAAACTGAAATGTGCAGCATGGCGTTTCTTATACGCATTATTGTTGAAATGGTATAAAAAAAATTTCATTATTACCTTACGAGTAAAGCCGCAAAAATGTTGCTCAATAGAGAATCATGGATGCCTCGAGAAAGTGAGAATTGCACCTGTCTGAGTAAATAGTAACGAACTAAACATCGAGCGGCAGGGTAGGAGCAGTTTACAAGGCATTGGAACCTTTCGCCAGGTATCGACTGGACCCAAAAAAAACAAAAAATAACTGTCAGTTCCCATGCTTAAAGAAACAACTGAAGGCCTATGGAATGAAATGAAAAATTGAACCAGGCGTGGAGAACCAGAAGGAAGAAGGACTGGTCAAGCCAGAAGCTGGAAGTGGTCTGTCTGAATGAAAAAAAAACAGTAATTACGAAAAGAACACTAACAATAGTGCGACACAACATCCTCGTGGTCACGAAAATTATTCGCGAGGGACAACTACAGCAGGCAGCCATTGTCACGTGGAGCTTTTTATTAACATTTATTTAAACAATACAAACTCAACAACCACTTTCTGCAAACTAAAAAAACTTAAAATAAAAAATAAAATAATCATTTACAAATAAATATTATATCTGTTTTTACAACAGAAAATCTGAGTTTTCCCGAACAAAGTCCCCTGTAATTTTCTTGAATACGACAAAAAAAATATTACTGATACTGACGTTCCATATACTAGTTCGGATAAAAAAAAATTACCTAATTTACAATAAACAAACATTTATGCCTTTTATTATTTTTTTTTCATTTTTGTGTGCGCACACAGTATGTTTTGCATTTTAGCCAAAAAAAATAAAGATATGCATAAGAGCAGTATTTGTATTTTGGTATACCAAATAAAATACATATTAAATGTATAATATGTAAACATATGTAGTAAAAAACATATGGTTACTGCCTTCACAGAAGGTAAGAACAAGCCCAAAAAGAAAAAATCCTTTTTTGATTTTAAAGCTAAAGTCATTTAACAAAAAAATATTGTTTTTAGAACCCCTCTCATCCTGCGAAGTAAATAACTTTGCAATTATGAAGTTTAAAGGAACAAGATAAACTTTGTAAATACCTTCGTGTAGGCTAGCAAACCAATGAGTTAAGTAATTTAATACACTGAATGGAAGAAAGTAATTGGACACCTCGCACAGTGCGTTTATTTGCTTTTATTGATAACAGCTAATATCCTGTCGGCCCCCCTCTGGCTGCAGTCACGGCGGCCACTCTCCGGGGCATGCTTTCCACAAGAGTATGTACGACCCCCACAGGAATCTCCCACCAAATGTCCCGTACAGCCATCCACAGTTCAGGTAGTGTTTTGGGGAGTGGGCTAGTGCCCCTCAACCGACGCTCGACAGATGTTCGATGGGATTCAGGTCGGGGCTCTGGGCTGGCCACTGCATGCGTTCAACATTATTATCGGCATACCATTGCTGGGTATTAGCTGCAACATGTGGCCTGGCATTGTCGTCTTGGTACAGGCATGGCTCTAGACCGTAGGTTTTCCAAAGGGTTGGGAGAACGGAATTGTCCAGGATGGTAGTGTAGTCCGTAGCCCTCATGGTGCCTTCCACCTTTACTACCGGGCCTACTCCAT
Source organism: Rhysida immarginata (assembly GCA_023313115.1). Lineage (NCBI taxonomy): Eukaryota > Metazoa > Arthropoda > Chilopoda > Scolopendromorpha > Scolopendridae > Rhysida > Rhysida immarginata. The sequence goes on from JAHWFO010094135.1 coordinate 781,803, forward strand.
ACCACAAAAAACAGCCCCACACCATAATTCCTCCTCCGCCGAACTTCACTGTTGGGATGATACACTTAGGAAGGAGCCGTTCTCCAGTTAAACGCCACACCCAAACTCTGCCATCCGATCGAAACAATGTGAAGCGGGATTCATCGCTCCAGAGAACACTTTTCCAGTCCTCAACAGCCTATTCTTTGCATTCCCAGGCCCATTGCAGTCTGTTTGTTTTGTTCGCCGGTGTGACTAGCTGCTTGTGGGCCGCTGCTCTGCCATGATAGCCCAGCATGTGGGTCTCCTTTCGGAGGGTCTTGGTGGATACGTGACATCCAGATGCATGCTGGAATTCCCCGGCGATGGTGGTCATCGTCGAATGTTATTCTTCCGTATCTCCCGCTTCAGCGGGTGGACGACCAGGTCTTGGTGCATTCGTACAATGTCCATTGGTCCTGTACTTCTTCAGCACATACGCCACTGTTGATTTCGGGTGGTTCCGGCTGCTGGCAATCTCTCGTATGGATGCGCCTTGGAGCGACATTCCAACCAGGACACCTTTTTCGAACTCTTGTCAGCTCCGCCTGTCGCGGCATGATGCTTCAGTTAGAGTCAATGGTGTTGTCTGATGACGTATCTTTGCATTTCCATACAGTAGTGACACGTGTGGTAGCGGAAAGTCCATTTTTTGCCGGGTGGATTGGTGTCCGATTACTTTCTTCCAATCAGTGTATAAACAGTTGCTTATCCTGCTCAGATAAGGATAACAAATCCGGGAATCTTTGTAAAGCAGGGGCAGGTAAAGGTTTAGTTAGTACGTCTGCCGGCATGTCGGGGGAAGAACAGTAGGTAAAAATCACATTCTGAAGATTAATTTCTCACGCGATGAAATTATGTAATCTCAAGATGTGTCTTGTCCTACTCTTCGATTCTAATGCTCCCAGACATGCTATGGCAGACGTTGAGTCAGTATAAATGATTGTGGGGAAAGAAATAAACTCCCCTTGTCCTAGCTCGCTTATGAGGTCTCAAAGACATTTCAGTGACTTCACGCATAAAGTCCGCCATAATGAATCCCCCAGTCCTGACACCTCGTGATTACTCTAAGCCCTTTTTACTATGTACCGATGCTTTGGCTGAGGCTCTGGGAGCCGTGCTTAGCAACAGACGGATCAAGGAATACACCCTATAGCTTTTTTTAGCTCTAAGCTAAAAAGTGCCCAAAATAATTATTCAGTTATTGAGAAAGAGTTGCTGGCCCTATTACAGGCACTTAATTAGTTCTGACATATTGTTTTAGGCTTCCCAATTGATCTTCTCTCTGATCGTAAACCTCTCTCGTTCTTAGCTAATATTGGAGCTATGAATCAGAGTCTTTTCGCTGGTCTCTCGAGATCCAAGAATATGACATTCGGACCTCTCATATCAGAAGTTAAAAGAATGTCGTCACTGACTTCCTTTCTCGCCCCCTCTGCGTGAGTGTGATGGAATCGTTAGAGTAAACAGAAATACTTTAGGTAAAGACATAAAGTCCTCTCAAGAGAACGATTCCATGTTCAGTGAGATACATAATGCATTGACTAAGAAAAAAAATATCCAAGGAATTTAAAAAACTTGCTGAATTCAAACTGCACAATGGAACTCTAAAATGGTTCCCCAGTAAGCAAACGGAGAAAGGGAGAGGTAGAGATCAGAGCGCAGGTAAATTGTGTATAGGATTAAACATGAGACTTCGCATAATAGAAATAGCTCACAATATCAAGCTGGCGGGTCACAAAGACATCAATAAAACTTTTAATGAATTGAAAAGACATTACTACTCACCATCAGTGGGGAAAGACGTCACCAAATATATTCAAGTGTACCGAACGTGTCTTACTTACTTACTTTTCAAACCCGCTTATCCGATAGGGTTGCGGGGGCAGCAGCCCTATAGAGGATCTCCAGCGATCGCGATCTTCCTTCATCAGGTGCATGTCCTCCCTGGTAATACCCAAGCGATTCGAACCCAGCTTCTCCATGTAGTCTAGCCACCTGGTTCTAGGCCATCCCCTTGGTCTCTTATCCACCGGCTTGGAAAGTAACAACTGCCTAGGAAGACCAGTTTGCGGCATCCGTATCACGTGGCCATACATGTGCAACTGGGATCTCTCAGTGCAGAGAAGTAGTGGCTCAACACCTAAAGACTCCCTTATTGTGTTCTGTGCACTCTATCTAGTGGGGTAACACCTGCCACACCTCTCAGAAATCTCATTTCGGTTGCTTGTACTCGCGATCGCACTCTTTCGGTCATTACCCAAGACTCATGACCATAGGTGAGAATGGGGACAAAGATACATTTGAAGACGAAGAGCTTGGCTTTGTTTCCCAGCTCGCGTTTCGTTTCCACAGATCGCCACAGTTCATGTCTGACACAGCTTGCTGCACTGATCCGAGCATCCAATTCTTTTTCCTGCCGCCCATCACTCGTGAATGCAATCCCGAGATACTTGAACTTCTCTACCTGCCTCAATGGGGCTCCCCTAACATGGAGAACGCACTGAGCAGGCTGTCTTAAAAGGACCAGAACTTCAGTCTTAACCACACTGATCTTCATCCCAGCTTCTTCACATTTGGCTGCAAACCGGTCTAGTGCATACTGAAGGTTAGTGCTACAAGACCCAAGGAGGACAAGGTCATCAGGAAAGAGCAAACTCTCCACCAAGCAGTTGCCCACACAAGCAGCTGCCTCGGCTGTCCCTGTCTATCCAGTCCATAAAGATAATGAACGAGAGGGGCGACAGTACGCACCCTTGGCGGAGTCCAACACCCATTGTGAACGGCCTTGACTTAATGCCATTTATCCGGACACACATCTCAGAGCTTTCGTACAGAGACATGATAGCAACCAGTAGTTGTCCATCCACTCCACCCTTTCAACACTTACCAGAGCATAGACATCTTTTGCATATTCCCAGGATTTCTCAAAGATTTGCCTTAGAGCAAAGATGTGATTCGTCGTGCTTCGGCCAGGTCGGAAACTGCACTGCTCCCCCGACAATTTGGAGTCAACTATTTCCCGACTTCTCTTCTCCAGACACTTAGCGTACACTTTCCCAGGAATGCTGAGCAAAGAGATGCCTGGATAGTTGTTGCAATCTCTCTGATTTCCAAACGTGCGAAAAATGTAAATTGGAAAAGGGACCAGCCCCATTCCAACAGAGGATAAGGGCAGACTACCCATTCGAGAAAGTCGCCATTGACATCGTAGGCCCAATGTCAGAAACAAATATCAGAGACAAATACATCCTTGTATGTGTTGATGTAATGAGCAGGTACCCCAAAGCTATTCCCTTGAAAGACCTAAAGGCCAAAACAGGGGCCAAGGCATTTGTAGAGCAGATAGTCTGTCGTTACAGAATACCCAAGGAGCTAATATCCCACAGAGGAATGAATTTCACTTCAGAGATAATGTGTAACATCCTGGAGGATCTTGAAATCACCCACACATATACAACAGCCTATAGCCCTAATTCCAATGGCTTCATCGAGAGGATGAATTAAAATATCCTCGAAACTCTGTGGCGCCTCTGCGATAGGAAGCCGCATGTGTGGGATAAATTCCTTAATGCTGCTCTATTCAGTATTTGAACAACGTACAAAAGGAACACGAGGGATACTCCTGTCTATCTGTTGTACAGGGTTGATCCGTATACTCCTTGGGAAGGGGAAAGGCCGGACGGAATTGGGACCGATCCGACAACCTGTAAGTCCGAATTGACAGCCAGGTTGAGAACTGCTCTAGAATTGGCCAACCAGGAAAGTGACACACGTAGAGATGCCAAAATTAAAAAACGAAATCAAGGAAGAAACCTAAAATATGTAGACTCCAAGACTTATGCTGCTTCTCTCCTGTCATAAAAAGCTTCCGAGCGGGTGATAAGGTATTATTACTTATCAAAGTCAGAGGCAAAAATAAGCTAGGGTATAAGTATGGGGGTCCTTACCGCATCACCCGAAGATTGGGCCCTATGAACTATAAGGTTCAGGGGTCTGTCTTGTGGGAGAGGTAGGTGGTTCACATTGATTGACTTAAGGTGGCATGGGTGAACGTATGTTCTAAGGGGAATTGTTACTGGTCGAAAACACATCAACCACCACCAGATAGTTACCAAGAGGACCTGGAGGAAGATGAAGATGAGACTCCTATCATCATCACCCGACCCAATGAACATGTGGGACCTCAGGCCAACATCAATTGAGAAGCCGAACCAAACATCCAACCGGTCCAAAATGATCGTAGAGACCTGACACACTATGACCTTTGTCGCCGTCCGAGAATTGAATATCGCCAGCTTCACGAAGGATGTGCCGTACTGAACCAGTCCAGAAGGGATTGTAACAACATACCGAGTACTCAAACTGCTTCCACAGGGGAGGGGAATTGTGACATTCGTCAACTGCAAAGTGTTGCAACTTCTCTGTTGCCTGCCCCTCTCCGTGTGGTTTCGATGTCTGCCCCTCTGCATGTGGTCGGGAGACCCCAAGTCCACTTGGAGTTTCAGAAAAAAATGAATGTTTACTGCAATGACAGACAGGTGGCGATAGGGTCAGGATCGGCAATAGCCAATGAGGAGCGAGTCTCCACGCATGTGCTAACGGGTAATGCTAGGGGGATATATAAGGCGGGTGCTTTGGAGGAAAAAATCAGTCGAGACCCAGACAAGCTGTGATGTAGACTCTAAGAGGTATGCTGCTTCTCTCCTGTCATCGACTTCTAGACCTTCATAATCGTAAGTATCCTTTTTGTCTTTGTATACCCTAGCTGCCCGCAATCATGTGTGAACCTAGCCATGTCCTGATCACATGTAACTTTCTTAGTGAACTGATAATCTCTGGTTTTTAGGGTTACCGTCCTCCCCTCTTCAAAGGGGGGTTTGTTGCTTTATTTCCGTATTGTTACTTTATTTTATATCTTAATGTTCAATTGTTAATTTGTAAATTTGTATGCCCTATTTATTCTTGTTACATTAAATTAGTTATTGCTTATTCAACACCACTGCCTTTGACCATTTTTATTCATAAAATATCTAAAGTTTTTATTATACTCCTATTAAAAATATCACAAGTATTATTCAAGATGATAAAAATAAAATTTTAAAGCAAAACATCAGTTATTGAATTTTTTAAAAAATATTTTTTATCCCCATGTAAGAAGAATCATTTTCTCAAGAAAATAGATGGTTGCAGAAAGATTACTAATAAATTATTAAAATATTTTCACTTTTAATTTTTATTTAATCTTTTACGAGGGTTGTTCAAGAATTTTTGTCTCCTGGCCCGTAACTTTTTTATTTTTTAACCGATTTTCAGAATTCTTTTTGTATCTGATTCTTGCATTTGTCCTCTATGTAATGCACTATTCACTTTTCGACATAGTCCCCATCTCTTTCCACACATTGCGCAATGTGTGACTAGTCGGGTGAACCCGTCGGAGAGGAATTCCGGGGTTGTTGTTGACACTAGGATTGAATGGCAGCTTTGGATCCTCTTCTGCAGCACGATAACACCCGCCTTTCACACAATCACCACACACAAGAGGCGTTGCAGCACCTACAGTTCAAAGATGAAAGACTTTGCACCTATCGACTTTCACCACTTCCCAAAGAAGAAAGAGTGCCTTAAGGGACATGAGTTGCATTCCGACGACGAGGTGAAAGATGCCATTCAATCCTCATGTCGACGACAACCCTGGAATTCCTCTCCGACGGGTTCACCCAACTAGTCACACGTTGGCGCATTGCGTGGAAAGGGATGGGGCTATGTTGAAAAGTGAAAAGTGCATTACATAGAGGACAAATATAAAAATTATCAGATATAAAAAAAATTTTGAAAATCGGTTAACAAATAAAAATGTTACAGACCCTAGGAGGCAAAAATTCTTGAATTATCCTCATAATTTTCAAATTGAAAGAATTTAAATTTCCATAATTGATGATGAAATGGGTAACAAAATTTTTCTAATTATTATTATTAGGATTGAAATTGTGATGCTAATATTTTCTTTACACTCCAAGAATTATGGGAGGGGGGTCTTCAAATGAACTTCGATCTGATGAATTTCAAACGAAAGTAGCGTATAATATTTAATGCAGTGAAACCTGCTTAAGCCGGAATTGACTGGAACCAAAAAATATTTCCGGCTTAGACAGGATTCCGGCTTCTACATGTTTTTGAATAATTTTTTTTTAATTTTATCTTATCATTTAATTAATAAAATATGATATAATTAAGTTAATAATGAATTTAGTTATTACATGTAATATATTATATGCTGTAATTCCCTTTTAACAGATTCCATCTTATAATTTATAACATGCTTTTTTTATGCATTTTGTGGGGACCAAAAAATTTTCCGCTAAAGACAGGTTTCCGTCTTATACAGATTCCGGCTTAAAGCAGGTTTCACTGTATAGTGATGAATTATACTACGTTATGCAGTATATACAATATACATTACATGAATTTGCACTATTTTCTCAAATTCCCATCCTTTTTACTGTTGCCAAAAGCTAACTCTAATGGGGAATTAGCTGTGACTTCAAATGAACTTTGATCTGACGAATTTCAAATGAAACTAGTGCATAATATTTAATACGAGGGAAAATCAAAAAGTAATTGAGTAAATTTTTCCCAGCAAAACCGTGAGTATTTGCAAAAATCATTATATACATTTTGAAGAGCATGTAATTCTCCACCACCCCAGGAGATGGCTGGCATGTATGCTTTCTGCATGCAGAGCTACAGCTGTTCCAAAATGATGTGTAAGCTGGAGACGTTTGAGACTGTGGAGATCTGGAGTGTGTTTAGGTTTCTGTGGTCAAAGGCACAAAAGCCTTCTGAAATCCATCGCGAGTTGTGTGCAAGTGGTGTGCGAAGTTCAAAGCTGGGCGAGCTAGTGCCATGGCTTCACTTTCAGCCGAACGAATTCTATGCTATGGGCATCGAAAAGGTGGTCTCACATTGGGACAAATGCTTAAGTCTGAATGGTTTTATGTTGAGAAGTATATCAAGTGTTCATCATTCTGTGACATATTATTATATGCCACTACATGTTTGCATAATTCATCCAA
>JAHWFO010094135.1:818896-829356 GCA_023313115.1 Rhysida immarginata
ACCAAATGGCGCTGAAATGGCGACGAAATGGGAGGCGACCAAATGGGGCTTCACCCGCTCAGGTACTCATCCCCTGAGCCCTGAGTCTCTACTGCCTCCCCTATGAATTTGGAACTCGGTGTTTCCAGTGGGCCCGTATCCCATAAACCCCTTTTTATCCGCTGCACTTGGAGCTCCTTCACCAATTTCACGCCTAATTCCCTGTACCTGTATCTAACCATCCTTCATTCACCTAATTATCCGGAAAGGTCCAAACCATCTAGTCCAAATTCCTCTTCATCCGCGAGGAGAGCAGAATAAAGGTTTTCTATGTCCACCTCTATGGCGCCGTTTCCGGGATGAATTCTTCCTCTCATCCACAGGATTCTGAGCACTAAGTTTTGCCTCTTCCACTGTTTTGTTTTCTGTGGGTTGTGGGGGGACAGGTATACCCGTGGTGTACAGGCTTCCACACAACATTGTTGCGGCACAGTGGAAGGACAGTCCCCTGAGGATGTTCATCACCAGGATCCCATCGTATAGATGATCGATGAATGAGTGAACCATACAGGTCCTTGGCCCCATACGGCGTCCTTGATGGCAACATCCAGGGTAATGCTTTGGTCGATGTTGAGGCAGCTCCCATTTAATGCCTTCACTGTCATGTCGATAGTTCGACACATGACATTGGGAAGCTGCTTACATAATAAGCAATGACCAGTGAGATCTGGGATCCTGTATTGACTAACATTTATACAGGCTGCCCATTCAGACTCACCATCACCAAGTAGAGGTTGTCTTCCCCACAGTATATGGTCACTGTGTCTGATCCCACAGCTCCAACATTAACATTACGACATTGGCTGGGGACATTTATGGGCATAATGCCCTGCTTGTCCGCAGCTAAAACACTTTACCCCTGTGGGAGGAAGCCTCGGTGCTGTAGCATGCCTCTTTTCTGCAACTGTGCCACCTCCTGAGATAATTCTTCAATCATACTCTTGAGCTGCCTCAATTCTCCACCACAGTTGCAGATGTGGTAGTACCACTATTTTTGCTAACCCTTCCTCCTGTACGATCATGTCCACTTATGGATTTCCCATCAGTTTCGGTACTACTAGCCTCTAGCAGGTTGGTTCCCCCCCCCAATTTTGGTACTCGAGGTCCTCTGATTGCATAGCTCATACGACTGCCTCTCTGTAGGACTTTAGGTTGGAAACCGTCAAGATTCTCCGGTGGGTCAGCAGAGCAATATTGTGAAAACGTTGTAATAGCATCTGTTCTCTGCTCGAGGCCCACTTGGAGTTTGCTCCAATAAACCTGACCATTAGCAAGTTCGAGGCAGGCTGCGAACTCTGCGAAGGTCTCCTTCGGCCGCTGCACCATGTCGTGATGCTCTTTCGCGAAATTGCGGTCCAGCTTAACTTTGCCGATGACCTGCACCAAGCGCTCGCGGAGCACCCCATAGTCTTTGATATCGAAGCGTTCATACTCCACGGCACGTGTGGCGGCATTGCCTCTAAGCTTGGCCATAATTACCGTCAATTTAACCTCTGGGGCCCAACCTACTAGGGCCCGATGTTATCCACAATTGCCAGGAAGGCATGTCGGCTAATGCCATTGTCCACCCCAGTGAATGTGGGGGTTGCTCCCATGTATCCCAACAAGATGGGATGGCTGCGGCCACACCCCCTCCCAATCATTTAGCATGTTGCCTGTTGTCACCGGTTTAGTATTGACCCCTCAGTCCACCCAAGCACCATCTCGCTAAATTGTGAATGCGAATGGGACCAAGCCCCATTTCGGGTGCCAATATGGCATCCATCCCTGCAGGTGGCGACCTCAGAGTCAACCAATGGCATTGGCCTACCACACGGGAGTGAGAAACAGGGGTTGTTGGTCCAGGTTAACAGCCATGACACTGTTTGAGAACCTTGTCAGTATGTAAAGTTCCTGCCAATATGATAATGTGCACAAGCCTGGCACAACCAAGACCCAACTCTGTGGAAAAGTTGCTACACTTCACAATAATCGGTTTCCCCAGCCATACAGTAGCCTCCTATAACTAACATTATTCATTATTAGGAGGGCTAGCTATTTTTCATTTACAAACTAACGCCACCAAATGATAGCCAGTAAGTTGCACTTTAAGAAAAACAAGTTCTACGCAACAACACATTGTAAAGGCTAGCAATTAGCGAGGACACAGTCTCCTTGGACACCACACACCAAGTTCACTGGTAAGACTCCAGTCGTATGTTGCAAACGCGCGATTGTTCCATTCTGTGTTCTAAATCTAAGAACTCACCAGGCGTGAAATCCACTATCCAAAAAAAAAAACCGCTTCCCTGCATGGTCCACTCGCGAGGGCACTCAGCACAAAATGCAGACAAACTTGTAGTCAAAATTGGAATGAAAAATTAAAAAGGAGATCATCTTCCAGAATAATAAGCAGTTAACATCTAACATTTTAATTCCAGAGCCAAATAAAACTTAGTAGGAACTCGTGGCAAATTTGAACGTTCAAAAGCTCAAGTCGCTAAGGAACTAGCAATGTCGGCGGCAACATCGTCAGCCATGTACAAGCTTATCCAGCTTCATGCTCTTCTCGCTCCCAAAAGTTAAGTACAAAAAAAATGGAAAATTAGAACTCAAAAGACACAAATTGAAAAATCATGCTGGCGACGCAACAATAGCAATGAAGATGCCAGCATCCGCTTCTCAGAAATTCTCTTGGGAAAAATGCTGTCATCAGACAATCGATCACTGTTGCTTCACCAACAAAGCCGATTGCGCTTAACACTAAACAAAAACAATAAAACATTGGAGGCAACACCACACAGGTAAATTTATTGCGTCATGGCCAGAACAAATTCATTAAATTCAAAAAACTCATTTAAAGCACAACACGGAGCATTCTCCTAGGAATGAGCGTGCGTTGGGCCTAACGGGCAGAAACTCAAATTCTACTGACCTGGAAGATCATAATAATAATTTTTTTTTTTACTGTTAATAAAATTTTTATGAAAATGAATTGAATTCAATTTAATTTATTTAAATTGTATTACTTAAATTGTTGCCATTGTCTTTGGCGTGTTTCAAGAACGTATGACAGTAAAACGTCGTATTGTCTATCTGTAGTGATACCCAAGGCTGTGAGTTAGCCGCTTAATACCACTTACCTTGATTACTCTTATATAATACAACCATAAATGTCCTCCCTTTAATGTGATCATATAGTGCCTTATCCCTTAGATTTCTCACTCAACAAAATTAGAATAAAATTGGAAAGAACTGTACCCTAGATCACCTCCCCATAAATGAACTTCTAACTTAAATATACCAACTGATCAATAATAAAAAAGGAACGTCGTAAAGTTGAATAATCAAATTACATTTATTCTAAAAATAAAACAATCATAGAAAACATATCACTAACTTCCTTAAATAAGCTAAAATTCAGCTAAACATAAGAGGAGATCAATAACTATTTTTCCTTACTTTAAATTTTGTGATTTTTATATAAATGTTTTATCCCTAACAATATTGTAATTTGGTACATTACTGAATTTATAAATAAAATATGATGCCTAGGAATTAATAATAATCAAAGCAAACAATCTTTTAATCAAACAACTTAAACTTCTTAACCCCACCAATTACTGAACAAGCATTTACAATCAAGGAACAATTGACTCTGTTGAACCTTAAACTAATTAAGATAGGCCTAAACCCCCACCACGTGCTTATTTCTCAATTTGCATATAACATATTAAATGACGCTAATTATCAACAAAAAAAAAAAACCCATTTTCAATGAAACCTTGAAAGAGATAGAATAGTTGCTTTACATTACTTACTTACTTACTTACTTTTCAAACCCGCTTATCCGTTAGGGTCGCGGGGGCAGCAGCCCTATGGAGGATCTCCAGCGATCGCGATCTTCCGCCATCAGGCGCATGTCCTCCCTGGTAATATCCAAGCGACTCGAACCCAGATTCTCCAGGTAGTCTAGCCACCTGGTTCTAGGCCGACCCCTTGGTCTCTTACCCACCGGCTTGGAAAATAACAACTGCCTAGGAAGACTAGTTTGCGGCATCCGAATCACGTGGCCATACCAGCGCAACTGAGACCTCTCAATGCGGAGAAGTAGCGGCTCAACACCTAAAGATTCCCTTATTGTATTGCTGTACACTCTATCTAGTAGGGTAACACCTGCAACACCTCTCAGAAATCTCATTTCGGCCGCTTGTACCCGCGATCGCACTCTTTCGGTCATTACCCAAGCCTCATGACCATAGGTGAGAATGGGGACAAAGATGGATTTGAAGACGGAGAGCTTAGCTTTGTTACTCAGCTCGCGTTTCGTTACCACGGATCGCCACAGTTCACGTCTGACACAGCTTGCTGCACCGATCCGAGCATCCAATTCTTTCTCCTGCCGTCCATCACTCGTGAATGCAATCCCGAGATACTTGAATTTCTCCACCTGTCTCAATGAGGCTCCACTAACATGGAGAGCGCACTGAGCAGGCTGTCTTGAAAGGACCAGAACCTCGGTTTTAGCCACACTGATCTTCATCCCAGCTTCTTCACATTTGGCTGCAAGCCGGTCTAGTGCATGCTGAAGGTTCGTGCGAGAAGACCCAAGGAGGACAAGGTCGTCAGCAAAGAGCAACCTCTCCACCAGGCAGTCGCCCACACAAACACGCTCATCGCCTCGGCTGCCCCTGTCTATCCAGTCCATAAAGATAATGAACAAGATGGGCGACAGTACACACCCTTGGCGGGCTTTACATTAATCATTTAAATTTGGGAATTAGGATGTTCTATTGTGATTAAACTGTCTATTGTCTACACTTTCGTTGGGGCCCTTATTTCCACACAAAGTCAGAAAGTACTTATCTGTCGTCACTTTTGCTCTGTAGTACATCGCTAGATTCCACGATCGTTAACCTTGCAGTCGTCCCGCTCTTCCCTTAGCTGCCACTGGTTTGAGCCTTACGTAGATCCTCTTGATTCCAACGCCGTATTGACCTGGCTGACCACTGTTCGTTTCGTTTCCAGTTTAGGACTCCGGGCCCGATCTTGCAATTTCGCCACAAGATGCCCTACCCCACTGGAAAAACTCTGGTTCTTGGCCGACTTACGTCACGTCATCCACATTCCCTCTTGCTAAGTGTTGCCTACACCTATGGCCGTTGCGCTCGCTGTCGAAGATGCCCCTTACACCGGCATTTTTGGCTAAGGACGGGCTTGATTCATCTCAAGGGGTTTGTAGAGCGATGCTGGAACTGGCATTCTTGATAGAGGAAAACTTTCTGACTGCCTCTTGTGCTGGCTAAAAACCATCTCTCTCTGACCACCACTTTTTTTATATCCCATAATCACCATTTTTACACTGCATTCTGGGTTTTTTATATTACATAGTTTCATTCATCTCTTTCAAGTCTCCCACTCCCGTTCCCTCTTTATCTCTATGACTAATCCCTTCCCCCTTTCCTTTCTTATCAACAAAGCTTGACACCCGGATCTTTCTAAATTTTAACAACGTGCACGTGCTCAGAATTTAGGCCTTCTTTATCACAAAGTTTGAATAAAAAAAATAAAAGGAATTTTCTCAAAATAATCATCTTATAAATACATTTTCATAATATTCTAATTAATCATGGTTCTTTCGCTACGTCCCTTCTTTATTCACTTTTTTCTTTATAGTAGTCCTCTCTCCTTTATTCATTAGCTCCCCCCCCGAATTGAACTGTCTTTGAAAATTGCCTTCGATTAACCACATAAAAGTTGACGATATAAGCAATATGGCCGCCAGCTGCGAGTACAAAGTGAACGTGGATAAATTAGAGGGTCCCGACGATTGAGCAAAGTGGAAGTGGCACATGTCCATGGTGTTGCGTTCTTATGGACTAGAAGACATCATTGATAGTACAAAACAACGTGTTGATTTACCCGCTACGCCAACAAATGAAGAAATAACGCTATATTTGGAGTGGAAGAAGGACGATGCGAAAGCAGCAAGCCTAATAGTAAGTGCACTTAACAAACAAGTTGCTGAACTCGTGTTGACGTGCAACCACGCAAAAGAAATATGGGATAAACTCCGAGCACGATTTGAGCGTAGTAGTACACAACGTTTGAACATGTTAATAGAATCCTTTTATCGAGTTAACCGGGATGACTCCGAAGGTACCAGTACGCATGTTGCGAAATTACAAAAGCTGTTTGTTGATTTGAATGATGAACTGACAAAACATAAAGAAAATACCCTGTCTGAGAGAATTTTAAATGGCCAAATTTTGTCGACTTTAGGAAAGGAATATGATAATTTTAAAGATCTATGGGACACAATTCCATCAGAAAATCAGAGCTTGAATCTCCTTATCGAAAAATTGTGCACAATCGAACTGCGAGATCAGAATGTGACGGAAACAAATGCATTCGTTACACGAAGTCAACCTAGGAGAACACTGCAGAAATCCAGTAAAGAAAATTCTAAAAAAACACTGGAACGTGCAAAGAAAAAGTTTCCTTGCAACAAATGTAAACAACTGGGTCACTGGGCAGCAGAATATACGCAAAAGAAATTGGGCAGCACTAATCAAGCAAGTGAATAATAAAACAGTATTTTTCACACACGCCATAGGTGCTTCAACTAGTAACTGTAGTGATGTTGATAAATGGTACTGTGATAGTGGTGTGTCAAAGCATATCACTTCAAATAAACAATATTTTGTATATCTTATACAAAGTTTGCCATTCCTGAAATGATTTCACTGGGAAAACAAAATACGAGTATGCAAGCTCATGGAATAGGAACAATTAGAATCCAAACACGTCAAGGTAAAGTTTGTCACAATTCTGAAATGCAAAATGTTTTGTATGTACCTGATGCAACTGCTCATTTGTTTTCTGTAAAGACAGCTGCGGTAAGAGGATACTGTATAACTATTGATAATACAGGAGTCAAAATTAAAGACAAAGTCAGTGGAAAAACTCTAATGACTGGACATGTAAGCAATGGCGTGTATGTACTCAGCATGCGTGTCGTGAAGCCAAACCAACCTGTCCAAGTAAATCTAGTTACAGCATCTGAAACATTACAAGTATATCATGAGAGATTGGTCATCAAAATAAACAGCACGTGAAGAGCGTACTGAAGAAAATGGGTATAAGTGTAAAAGACTGTCAGGAAGATTTCTGTGATGGATGTGCACTGGGAAAGATGCATCGACTTCCCTTTAAAAAACGAAGAAATCGATCGACAGTAACCGGCAAATTAATCCATACAGATGTAAATGGACCAATGAATGTAGAATCCTTCAGAACAGCACGTTATCACGTATGCTTCAAAAATGATTTTAGCAAATTTCGTCGAATCTTCTTCTTAAAACATAAAAGTGAAGTGAGTGATGTGCTTAAGCAATTCCTGAACGAAGCTGAAACGAAAGGACATGTAGTTAAGAGACTCAGATGTGATGGAGGTAAAGAGTTTTATAATAAAAGGATTACTCAGTTGCTCTCAAGCAAAGGAATAGAACATTGCGTTACTCCACCTTATACACCCCAGCAAAATGGTGCAGCTTAGCGTGAGAACCGTACCATCGTAGAAGCAGCTCGTTCCATGCTAAATCCAAGTAAATTACCGAAAGGGTTGTGGGCTGAAGCTTGTAATACAGCAGTGTACCTTTTAAACCGCACTGGAAAATCTTCAGTTGAAAACAAAGCCCCTTATGAGTTGTGGTATGGATGGCCAACAGGAAAATTAGATCACTTGAAAATCTTTGGCACAAGATGTTACGTCCATGTAAATAAGACTTTCCGCTCAAAGTTTGATGATAAAGCTATCTATGGACACCTTGTAGGATACGTTAATGACAAGGATGGATATAGAGTCTGGATTCCTTCCCAAAAGAAAATAGTCCTCAGCCATGATGTGAAGTTCAAACCTGAACTGGTCTGCAATCAATGCAATGATGGTGCAGAGTTTGCAGTTTATAAAGAAGAGACTTCCGAAGAAGATTTGTCTGGTTGTTCATCTACAGTAAAAGAAAAACTGGAAGAAGCAAACAACCATGAGGGGAATCAAGACCTAAATGAAGGTGAAGAATTAATCACAACGTCCACTTCTGGAGGAAGCCAAGGCTTAAATGATAATTGATGAAAAATAGGAAAGAAAATTCCACAACCTGGGATTGAACCAGGAACCTTTTGCTCACCGTGCAGATGCACCAGCCAATTGCGCCACTGTGGACATGGAAGCATTACGCTATCTACATGCCCTTCGGGCTGGCTGGAGCAGTACCCAGTTCGCAGGCTGGGACTATCTTTCCTACTGGCGTAATAATCGTTAAAGAATAATAATTGGATGTTCTATGAGGATTTTATACACGCCATACCTCAGATGTTTAAATTATTGCTGAAAAATAGGAACGAAATTATTAACGATTAATTATTATTATTTATTATTATTCTTTAACGATTATTACGCCTGTAGGAAAGATAGTCCCAGCCTGCGAACTGGGTACTGCTCCAGCCAGCCCTAAGGGCATGTAGATAGCGTAATGCTTCCATGTTCGCAGTGGTGCAATTGGCTGGCGCATATGCACGGTGAGCAGAAGGTTCCTGGTTCGATCCCAGGCTGTGTAATTTTCTTTCCTATTTTTAATCAATAATTTAAACATCTGAGGTATGGCGTGTATAAAATCCTTATAGAACATCCAATTATTATTCTTAAATGATTGCCAAGAGCAAATGGAGCCAATCGGTGAAGAAGACAAATACTTAAAGAAGCAAAGTGACGAGTCTGTTGAAGAAGGTGTAAAAACCAAACGCCAACGTAAGAAACCCGCAATGGATGGAAAGTAATGAGTTCTTATTGTATGCAGAAGCAGTTACTACTGAAAATTGCAACGATCCAAACTCGTATTCAGAAGTACTACAATCTGAAGAAAAGGAGTTGTGGTTGCAAGCTATTCACGAAGAATTGGATTCGTTGGAAGAAATCAACACATGGGTGTTGGTTGAACGCCCGAAGAATGTGAAAATTCTAAAGAATCGCTGGGTTCTACGTCGAAAAGCTCTAGACAATGATTGTACACGCTATAAGGCCCGCTTGGTAGCAAAAGGATACGTTCAGAAGCTAGGAGTCGATTATGATGAGACTTTCAGTCCTGTTGCACGCTGACACCATACGTACCTTGTTAGCTGTTGCTGCTACAGAAAATATGAACTTGGAAGAGTTTGACATAAAAACAGCCTTCTTGAATGGTATATGTACTTGAAGAGGAAGTGTATCTAGAACAACCAGAAGGTTTTGAGGATGGCACGGGACGAGTGTGCAAACTGAAACGAGGTCTATATGGTCTCAAGCAGGCACCTTGCTGCTGGAACAAATGTTTCATTACATTTAAGAAGACGTCTGGATTCCAAAATAGCAATGCTGATGCAACCAAAAGCGGCTCTACATTGCAATTTATGTTGATGATGGTTTGGTAGTTGGCAGTGACAAACAAAAGATCAGTGATTTCTTGAGAGAACTACAATTAGAATTTCATACAACTACCGGCTCTTTGAATAACTTTCTTCGCATGAAGATTCAACAAAATGAAAACAGATCAATTACTTTAAGTCAAGAGAACTACACCAGAAAAATATTGGAAAGATTTGGAATGGCCGAATCAAATGCAGTCACAACACCAGTTGGTTGTGAAGAAAATACCACTCATGAGGTGATTTAATCCAAGGTTCCTTATCGGGAAGCAGTAGGTTGTCTCATGTACCTTGCTACCGTATCACGTCCAGATATTGCTTTTGCAGTGAGCAAAGCAGCCCGTGTTATGGAAAGACCGACCACCTGGGACTGGAATCAAGTTAAACGTATATTTCGGTACCTGAAAGGAACACAAGACTATGGAATCTCTTACAGAAAAGGAGAAAAACTAAGTGTTTATAGCGATGCTGACTTTGCAGGTGATAAAATCACAAGACGTTCGACAACTAGAATCGTCGCAAAGTTTGCTCATGGAGCCGTGTCCTGGACCAATCAATTGCAGAAGGTGGTGGCAACCTCCACTACTGAAGCAGAAATAATTTCAGCAAGTGAAGGAGCAAAGCAACTGATTTGGTTGAAAAGACTATTGTCTGAACTAATTGAAATGCCGAAACATGACTTACCACCTACACTTTATGTTGATAATGCTGGTGCAGTAAAATTGGCTAAAAATTCAGAGTATCACAAAAAAACTAAGCACATCGAAATTCGGTACTTCTTTGTGCGTGAAAAATTTTTGAATGGTGAACGTAAATTGGAACACATCGATGGAAAGAATCAGGTGGCGGATTTATTGATGAAACCACTTGAACGTGTTCGCTTTAATATGCTACGTGAAAAGATTGGTGTGCAGAACAATGTATCACAAGGATCTGACTGTTTGTCTTTGGAGGAAGTGTTAGAATAAAAGACAGACAGT
>JAHWFO010094135.1:842959-855434 GCA_023313115.1 Rhysida immarginata
GGCGGTCACGTGTCGTATTCCACACGCAATACGATGCGTGCCCCACAGTGATCTCACGATTCAGAAACTCATTGATACATGTGATCGACTTCAAAAGTCGGTTGATAGACTAAGAAATTCTCAATCAGTGGGTCCCGACACATCTCAATCACAAATACGTTGTTTTGAATGTGGTGATCCTAAGCACAGAGTCAAAGATTGCCCTCAACGTAAACAAAATCGAGCTAATGGACCTAGAATGTCCGCTCAATTACCGGCAGCTGATTCTAACACGGTCCAAATTGACAAAGACGACAAACGTTTCCTCATTGAAGGAACCATTCATGATTTTAAGATTCTATTCCTGTTGGATACTGGTGCACAGGCCTCGTTTCTTCATGAAACTTTCGCCAGGACAATACCCCATTTGCACCTGCAGATCTCAGACACTCTTGTCAGAGGGATATATGGTGATTTTAGACTCATTCCACATCAGATCCATGCGGACATTAACCTTGGTGATGAATTATGCCAAAATCATAGATTTTTACTCATCGATCTAAATGATCGGCCTATAAAGGGATTCTTGGGAATGATCTAATTCATAAGGTAGATATATACCTTACAAACTCAAAGATCAATTTGAGGGCCTAATTCTGGCCGCTTGATCTTTTGCACCTCTCGTAAATCTCAGGGTATTCTATAATTTTTTTTTTCTCCCTCATTTCTTTCATTTACTGACGGGGTCATTAAATTCCATGGGTTGGGTAGTTATTGACGTGGCAAATGCACGTCATGACATATTTGGACGTTGAGTCCCAATATGTGTTTATGTTCAGTTCATACATGGTATATTCTTTATTTAATAGTTTTTTTGATTAAATTTTTCTGGGTGGGAAGTTATGTGACATGGCATATGCATGTCACTACATATTAGGACGTTTTTATAGCCCTAATATGTGTTTAATTTTCTATTGCTTTTCAATCCTTTTAATTTTTTTTTAGAATTGTATTGTCATTTCTCCCTTCTCTCGGCGTCTCGCAGTCGGTCGGCAATCCTTTTCTTTCCCCTTGTTGTTTATTTGCGAATCCTCGCTCATGCTTTTCCCTCGAGTTTCCATGGAAACACGTTTTTCCTCTGAAAGCGTCGACACAGGGGAGATCATGTGACCGGCTGCGCGGAACGATCGCTGAGGGGAGGGGAGGTGTTCAATTTTGGTGAGCGCACGTATTGTTTTAACGTCCTTTTCAAAAAGGGAGAAAGTGAATGAAAAGGCTGATTGGTTAAAAGAAAATATGATTTTTTTTTGCTCCTTCCAAATAAAGTGCGCGGGGAAAAAAGGAGATTTTCTCTCTCTCTTGACGGGAAGTTTGAAGAGATAAGACGCCATGAATGCTTATCCATAAGATCGATGATACAAATCATTTACAGTGCTAAAAAAAAATGTATGTTGTCAATGAACGGTGTATCGACATGATAGAACATGGTGTGGAAATTGTTGTGCAAAATTAAAGATCCACAAAAGTTGCATTATCCTTCATTTGGAAGCCAATTTTTCATCGGATGCTCAACGGCTCCATGAACGATGTGATGTGCTTAGCTCGGCAACAAAGCGAACATCGGCGGTCACAAATACATCAGTAGTCTGAATAGCAGTCCCTCCTTGACGTTAGTAGGTGATTTGTTCTCTGTGGAGGCGACAGTGGGACGAGCTGTTGGGGCAAAGATGGATGCTAACGGGTGTTTTAGAGAATCTGCTTATTCAACACTTCAAGCGACGCCAAGGTCATGATCTGATGTCGCAGCGTTCAGAGGAGCATAATTGTGCATCAGAGAAGAAGTGAACCAAGAACATACAACAGAAATATCAGATAAGTGATAAGAGTTTGATATTGTTGTGAATGACAAGTGCTAACATTCGATTTAATTTATGAGAAGAGTTAACGTACTGAACTTCGGGAACGATTTTCTTTTATTTGTGTGAGAAGGAGCGCGCGTTTAGTTGTAGTTAAGATTTTATTGAATTTTTTTTAAGAATCCACATTTATCACTTAACATTTTTACTAACCATTAACTCATTAACTCTTAATAATCAATCTTTAGTAATTTTCAAATAAAATTTTAATTAAAGTTTATGAACGTGTCTCTCCTGTTTTATTTCCTTAGTATTTTAATATGCATGTTATGTTAAGGTGAATTTCGTAGTTGCACAGTGCAAATTCCTTTTGTGTCATGACTGAACACTCTTAAACGAACCTGGGTATTACAAAATTTATTGCGGACACAACCTGAGAATAGAAGAGTCTCATTTGAGAGACAGTTACTTTGGGGGTAAGAGCGTGCATTGCACGGCGCACATTCTGTGTGGAACTAATATACAAAAAAAAAATTTTGGAGTGGAGATAGAATGGTCATTTAAACCCATTACCCTCATTAAAAGTAACAAAGGCATTACCCCCACAACACAAAAGAGAGAGCAAACAAACACCGTCACAAAATAAATATAAAATGCAGAGCATTTGTTGCTGTAAGAGTTGTATATTTTAAATTCAAGGATTCTCGATGAAATGTAAGGATTGTTCTACCATTTCTGGCGTTTCACGTGGCCGTTTACAAAGCAACTCTAGAAATAAATCGCCGAGCAACTCTGCATGTCAAGTTGCGGGTGATTGATCACCGACGCATTACAAACTGGTTACCAACTAGTAGCGTTGTGTGCGGATGCTAATTGAAATATATGGGCGGCAACTATTTAGCAACTGATTCGCGATTAACTCGATTCTTTTTAGTTGCTTAGTGTGCGAAGGGCCTAATGGTTCTATTTTGATACCCTCTAGAAATTTTCAATGCTAAGATATAGTAAATTATATCTCAAACCACTCTTAACGACGAGCCATGAACGAATATAACATTGTTAAGTACTATTTCGCCAGTCGATAAATTTTGTTCGAAATGGTTAACTGGCACGTGCACTTAAGTAGCCATTACCTCTTAGAAATTTTCAAAGGCTAAAGTATGACATGCAGTATATCAAAGAGCTTGTCATGAATGAATATAACGAATATTAATAAGTTCGAGATGGTTGAAACTGGTTCAGTTGTAATGATACCATGAAGGTTTCTTTGGAAATTTTTAAAGCCAAAATATGACATGTAATAAATCAATCAATTCCTAACACTAGCTGAGATAAAATATCATATCTCAGACCTGCCAACTCACTCGGATTTTTGACAATCTCACCTGGTCACCCGGCGGATCGTAAAAATCTCCCGGTGAATAGTACTCTCTTAAAAGAACCCATAAAATTTTCCTTTCTTTCCCCGTGATGCTCTAGCAACTTCATCAGCAATTTTTTTTTTTGGGAACACTATCTAGCCTTCTTGCAGTTAAATTTGCTTAGCCAGAAAGAGAAGTACCATGCTACAAGTGTAAACCTTCAAAAGAAGTAACATAAAAAGGCAAAAAAGCTACAAGACAGTACAATCAGCTTCACAAGGAGACAAATTGGGAAACTTCAAATTTATACAGGGTGAATACAAAAGTCTGAACCCCCCCTTTTATTTTTTGAACCGAAGCAGATATGTCAATTTTGATGAATCAAATGAATAGGAAGTTGTGGGTGACCTATCCCATGGTGCACTTTTCATCATCCCAAATATGCAAATTAGGACACATTCAAAATTTATCTCAAAAACTGTAAGGGATAGAGAAAAAAACCCAATTGCAAACTTGTTCAGCATAAAAAAACAAACAAAACAAAAAAAAATCATCCAAATCGGACCAACCAATCACCCACACTCACGTGATTGTTGTTGCTCTTAGGCCTATATGCTTCAAGACAGTGTAGGTCTCTATACTGGTGGCGCACTCTGGTGAAGGAATGAAAAGCAACTGGAGGTGTACCGATGCCAGCCTCCTCAGCGCGAATTGGGCAGGCCTGTACAAAATAGATACAAAATGGCAGGGAAACGATGTGGAGGGAATTACTCTTGTGTGGTGGGATCCATATAATATGCTGTCTACTGTTCACAGGTGTTTTTTATTAATGAATAAAGAATCCATGGAATTATCAAGTACACCTTTTCATCGGCCGCTTCTCCTCTGTGGAGAGTTCGCTCTCTCTTGACCCTCCCCTCTGCGATCAGCATCCATTTTCTCCACCTCTCCTTATGTACTCTTGCTGTTATCTTACGAACTAAGACAGGAAAATAAAAAGGATCGAGAAATAGCCAACACTCAGATGTCTGCATTCATCCTCCTCCAGCTTCCCCTCCGATGCTACTCACGTGCTTCAACCAATGGGGTGAACAAATGTTTTACTTTCCTTCTGAGCTAATTGTCTCAGATTTTGGAGCTCTTAAAAATCGGAGGCAAAAAAACGACCACCCTAAAACAAGAACTCCCCTCCTGTTTCTTTAATGATATTCAAGAAAATATTGAGAAAACGGGATAAATCGCGATTTTGCTCAATGAAAGAAAGAACAAAACGATATCAATTTAAATGAAGATTACAAAACTATACTCAAATTGAATTTGAATAAATTTTAAGTGAGCTGCACGCCACAATTTTACATGATTTACAAAATTTATATGTGTGTTTATCAATTTGAAATGTAATCAATTTAATTATTAATTTGTATATGCAATATTTTTCACTTGTTAAATATTGGTTCAGATTTTTTTTTTTTAATTTTTATAATGTAGCTCCACTGATTTAGCTTCATCTGTGGCAAACATTTTCCTGTAATTACCCCATCAGGGAAAAATTGTGTCATCATGTACATGACCTGACTTCCAGAAATTTTTCCCTCTCCTCACTGTTTTGGGACGAAAAAATGTCCCCCATTTCTTCACTTTCTTAAAATTGCTACATTTTCACTTGTTTAAAACCGGTGTTTTGCCACGTCAGTGTTTGCAATTTTTGCCGCTTGATGGCCGCTACTGTAGCACACCAAGCGGGTTTCTTGAAACATATTGATAATGATTATTCTCAGTAGCTAATTGTTGTTAGACCTGATGTTAAAAACTGCTGCTTGTTGGCAGGCCTATCTGTATCAAAAGTTAATTGCTGTCTAGTGGAAATAGCTGTTAGGCTTAAAGTTAACTTTAGGTGATTGTTATTAGGTCTACTATAATCAAAATCGAATTGCTACAAATAGCAAGTAGGTGTTAGGCCTAATGTTATCAAGAGCTAATTCCTATCAGTATCAAATTGCTGTTAATTAGCAAAATGAGTTAGGCCTAATGTTATCAAAAACAAAGTGTCATTAGGCCTAAAAAATTAACTAATTTTTGTCAATAGCAACTTTTTAAGCCTAACTGATGTTACCACATCTAATTGTTGTTAGGCCTAAAGTCATCAAAAGCTAACTGCTATCAAAACAAATTACTGTTAGGACTAATATTATTGAAAGGTAATTTCTAACAACAGCAAATTGCGTTCAGGACTAATAAATGAATATCTAATTGTTGTCAATAGCAATTAATTCTTAAGCCTAACTAATGTTACCAACAGGTAATTGTTAGGCCTAGTTATCAAACGCTAACTGCTAACAAAAGCAAATTGCTGTTAGGCCTAATGTTATCAAAAGGTAATTTCTAGCCAGTGATGTCAACAACAATAAAATCAAGCCTTCTATGAGCCGTCAACATAGGCACATTCTAAATAACTGCCTAGAAAAGTCCACGAAAAATAATGAAGAAAATAGATGCAAAGAAATTGATTGAATAATAAAAATGTAAATTTTTTTGACGTCACTGTGAAAATATAGCATGTTATTCTGGTTCTGAATAAAAAATATAGTGGTCTTTTAAAACGATTTGCAGAAAAGCACGCGACAAATCGTGGTTATATTATGAACCAATATTTCTAATCAAATTGCTGCAAAATATTTGTAATTACAAATCTGAAATTGTATTTGATTTGTTATTAAAATGCATTTTAAATTTTAATATGCAAAAATTTCAAAATTATTAACGAAAAAATAAATCGACTCTTCCAGTATTGTTAACGCTACCCTTGGAATTCTCGCCCGTTACGAAGGCATTGTTGTAGCACGTGCAGAGTTCGTTAGCTTGTGCACGTTCATCAGCTCAGGTGCACTTTATTAGCGTGCGGTCGTTCCATTTCAAACAATGAAAAATAATATAGGAATACTTCCGAAAATTATAAAAATAAATTTATTCATAATTAGAAGTTGGTTTAGAGTACCAATTACAAGGAAGAAAAGTGCTGAACAGAATGCACATAAACGTTGCATCTATATGCAAACAATAGAAGCGAGTTGTGCGTTTTGTCGACGAATTCATAATGTGTGAAAGGAATGAACGGATAGGAAAAGGAAAGTATAGGTAATTTGCATATCTATCATTTCATAATGACGAGTTACAAACGAATACAACATAATTTTTCATTAAATATCTCACTCGTTGCTGGCACAGAGGTATAACGATCGCATTGTTGGCGATGAATTGCACATGCCTCCGTTATGGCCAGTTCCTTCATTTCATATACAGGATGTTTCAAAATTACCCCACCAAACTTGGCAAAACTTTAGAGGGGATCAATTTGAACATCTTTTGTTAATAACGAGGGGATCAATTAATTAACATGAACGGAAACACTGTTAACCTTTAACACGTTTATTCACATCATTACAAAGAACATTAATTAGATAAGTCAGTAATGTCTTTTACTACATAATGTGCTCAAAATGTCGACCACCTGTTTCAATGCAAGTCTCACATCGGCGTAACATGGAACAGTTGATGCGCTGAAACACTCCAGGCATCTCGTTTACCATCGCTGCAGCAGCCACCACACGTGCCACAAGATCTTCCTGTGACTCCACAGGAGTTGAATACACCACACTTTTCATATGTCCCCAGAGGAAGTAGTTCAGACCTGAGGTCAGGTGACCTGGGTGGCCAGTTAGTAGGACTTCCACGACCAATTCATTTGTTTGGAAATCTTGCATCAAGGTAATCACGTATTTCCCGGGAGAAATGGGGTGGTGCCCCATCATTCTGGCACCATGTCTCGGTGAACTCTCAGTGGTATGTCTTCAAGAGTTCTGGTAACACATGCTGGAAGAAACATGTTGTACGTATGCCCAGTTAAGGAAGTGGGCATCATGTATGGGCAATCAATTGTTCATGCACAATTCCACACCAAATGTTAATACTGTAGTGCTGTTGATATGCACGGAGAAAAAGTGCGTGTGGAGGATTCTCATGGGCCCACAGGTATGCATTGTGTGAATTAAACATTCCCTCTCATGTAAACATGGCTTCATCTGTGAATAATACACGTGATGTTAATGTAGGGCCCATGTGATTTTGTGCTAAATACACGTTCCTAATGCTTCACGAAGAGGGTAGTCAGTTATCTTCAATGATTGGAGCTTTTGCCGGTAGAATGGATACAACAAATTCTCGTGCACAACTTTTCAAACTTAAGTGTGGTTCACACCCAGGTTGTGCACTACTGCACGTACACTTGTCGGGTTATCAGCAAATTGTTGCAGAATCTCGTCCTGTAGCGTTACGTTCCTGTTACGTGGTTGTCCTGTGTTGCCCATGTTCCCGGAGAAAGATCCAGTTTCACGAAGTCGCCGATGCAGATTCGTGAATGTCTGATAGTGAGGCACATGTCTGGTGATGTATCTTTCCTGGTACAGCCTAACTGCAGCTCTCCCATTCCCATTGGCTGCTCCATACACGAAATGCATGTCAGCCAGTTTTTCATTTGAGTACGTCTGCATGCTGTGCTTGCAATGGTTCCAATTGACAACTAAACTTTACAATTGCTTTCTGTACTAACCATGTGTCTAATTGCTGGATTTAAAGGAATGAACCATTATTCTGTGGTGGGTAAATTAATGTTATTCAAAACATTAAGCAAGGAATGAACTATTATTCTGTGGTGGGTACATTAATGTTATTCAAAACATTAAGCAATACTGTCTTTTTGCTAATGGGACTCCGAATAAGCAGGATTAAACAGTGGAATCTTTGTACTGTAGCTGACTGCACAGTCATTTTAGAATAAAACGTTATTAACAAAAGATGTTCACATTGGTCCCCTCTAACGTTTTGCCAAGTTTGGCGGTGTAATTTTGAAACACCAACTCATCCCATCCGGCCCTGCCACGGGGTCACTTATGACCTCGCTCGCGGGCTCAGGGAGGGCCTGAGTAACTGTAATATCTGAAGGCATCTGGAGAATATGACTGGTTAGAATCTGGCTAATGAAAGTGTGAGACATCACCCCAGGGAAGTCCTCCCATAGCCCTTGATTACTCAGTCTGTATGAACTTTTCCTGGCTACACCTTTGATATATATATCAAGTGGAGTCAGAGAAAGTATAACCTCTAAAGCCTTGGTTGGCGTGGTAGAGGCAGCACCCGTTATACTCAAACACGCCAATCTTTGAAGAGAGGTCAGCTTGGCTCTTACGGTCAACGGCCACCAGATTAGAGCACTGTAAGTCAAAATAGATCTAATCGCCGTGACATATAGCCAGTTAATCAACTTGGGAGTAAGACCCCATGATTTACCAAGGGCTCTACGACAACGATAAAGTCCAACTTTAACTTGATTAATTTTGTAATCAAGATGTTGGTTCCAAGTCAACCTACTATCGAGGATAACCCCTAAGTATTTGACTTCATTTCTGATAATGATCTTCTCACCGAATAGAGTTGGTATGAGATCATAAGAAATGGTTTCTCTTCGGCCTGTAAAGGGAACTAGAGTGGTCTTGGAGGGATTAACCCTTAGATTCCGCTCTAAACACCATGATTGAACTTTATACAGAGCCGTTTGTACAAAATCACAAATAGTGAGCTTGCCGATCCCAGAAACGTAGATGAGGATATCGTCTGCGTAACCCTGGGCGTAAATACCTTGGTCATTAAGAAAGGAAATGAGGTCGTCCACAACCAGGTTCCAGAGCAGGGGGAGAGAATACCACCCTGCGGACAGTCCCTGGAGGGACAAGCAACAATCCCCTCACCCAACAAGTCAGATATAATTTTTCTATCCGCTAAGAGGACCTGAATCCATTTGCGGATTAGTGGAGAAATTGCTTTGGCAATTAAAGCTTTAGCAAAAGTCGTAGGAAGTGTTATCAAATGCTCCCTCAATATCGAGAAAAACAGCTAGAGCAAACTCTCTATACTCCAGAGTTTTTTTGATCCTTACCACCAAATGATATAGAGCTACCTCCGTAGATTTGCCAGATTGATAGGCAAATTGATTAGCGTGAAAGGGACCAAGAGTCCCAAAATCTTCTCTAATTCGTCCATCAATAATCTTCTCAAGGCACTTAAGCACAAAGGAAGACAGACTGATGGGTCGAAAATTCTTGGCTAGGTCATAGCAACCCTTACCGGGTTTCGGTATGAAAATCACCTTGACTAGCCTCCAGAGATTAGGAATATAACCAAGAGCTAATCTAGCCCTAAAAATTAAACACAGGATCGGCGAGATTACGTCTGATACTTGCTGGAGAAGTACCGAATGATCTCGTCCGGCCCAGGTGATTTATAGGGATCAAAGGATTTAATTGCCCAAATGACCCTACGACGAGCAATTACTTCACCAGCAGCAGCCCACCCAGTCTGCGATGTCCTGACCATGGAGTCAAGATACACCGAATCCAACGGACCAATGAGCTCAGTGCCTGGGAAGTAAAGTTGTAATTAGAGTCTCAAGGACTTCTCTACTGTTACTGGTGAATTCACCATTAGATTTCTTGAGAGTGCCAACCATAATAGGTTTATCGCATCTCAAGAGTTTATAGAGTCTGGCTCCTTTCTCAGTCTTCTGGACTGATTCACAGAACTTTCTCCATGTAGTACGTTTAGCTGATCTAACAGCTTTATTATAATCAGCGAGGGCATTTTTATAAACCTGCCACTCGTTAGTCTTTTTAGCTTTCTTAAAAAGCTTCCTTATTCTTTGTCTCTGTAGAGAGAGATCATGGTTCCACCAAACACAGTGGGATCTACATCTCTTCCTCAACAGAGGACAATTGTTATGATACCCATTTACACAAAGCTGTAACCCATTTACACAAAGTTCCAGGTCAACAGTATCATTGATTCTAGTTGGAAGACTAGAAATCGCGAAATGAACGTCCTCGCGATATTGAACCCAATTAGTCTGCTTAGGATCCCTAAACGTTTTATCCCAGTCTGTACCAGTAATGAAAGAAAAGTGGATATGCTGATGGTCTGCCATCGAAGGTTTTTCATCTACATGCCATTTTCTAATCCATTTCCTCAAAGTGGAAGAACCAAAAGTGACATCAATAACCTCCATTCTTACTCAGTAATGAAGGTTGGCTTATTATCTTGATTAAATATATCTAAATTATTCTCTAGGCGAAAAGGAGTTTACCTCTGAGATTTGTGTCGCTACTGCCCCACAAGGTATGGTGAGCAATGGCATCACATCCAACGACGATCGCCACCTTGTGAGAAGTCGATGTTTTCCATATTCTATTGATATCATCATTGATGGGAGAAGTTTCCTCGTATGGAAGGTGGGCCGAGACAAACATTATGTCATGATCTAAACCGTCCAAATGAAGGGTAATTTTCGCCACTGCTAAGTCTCTAGAACACAAATGATACATAGGAAGTGCGTTAATACTGTTTTTAATCAACAGACAAGCACGGGGCGATAAACATTTAAAATCATAAATTAGTTTACCTCCACAGTTAGACAAACCTCTGATTCCGCACTTGAAAATCCAGGACTCCTGAATCAGAGCGATTTGTATGTTCTCAGCTAGGAAGATGTTGCTGAGGTTGGCGACGGCCAGTTTCTTATGCTGAAGTGCCTGCAAGCAATTCTTCAGCATTAGATGATGTCTTATCAGGTGGTTTCCCTATAACCTTCGCTTGGGTCTGGGACAGTCCAATGTACAAAAGCCATTTCCTGTCTCTCAGAATCCTCGCATCCAGTTCAGGGATAGATAACACAATGGTTACTCCTTGATCCTCAAGTTTGAGGTTAAGGATACCCCTTTGTGTGGGTGATATGTCCTTATTCTGGATATCAATCCTTTTCAGGATATCCATACCAGAATATTTCTTGCCCATCACAGGGAGTTTCAAGATAATCTTGGTGGTTTAGACGATTGTCTTTGCCTCACCAATCAGTAGAACCTGTCCTTCCCAGGGAGTGATGCGCTTGACTATAGTAGTCAGCCAATCAGCTGTGTCTTGGTCAGCACAGAGTAAAATTATAGCTGCAGCCTCCAGTCAACTATATTTAAATTGGGGTCCTGTGCCAGAAAGCATGTCGCCCATATGATTCATCAGTAGCTCTTGGAAGGCCTCCAACTGCTGCTCATTGAGCTGCTTGTCTGGATAGCCTTCCAGAACTACTGCCATTTTGGTTGACGTTAGAGCTTCGCGAAAATTCCCAGTTTTGGGTCTTTTGTGAAGCTTCTTGCCATCAGATGAAGGAGTGTTACCCACTGATCAAGGTGCCCTCCAACCTTTTCTTTCTGGACTTATGGCGTTTAGCCGTCTCAGAAAGTGATTTGGATAGAGGTTTGCCACTGCCCTCACCCGAGGTCTCCCGCTCTACAGCAGGTGGCGCCTCAGGTTTGGGAGTGGCAAACTTATCAGTGTCAAATGACTCGACTGAGGTCATTGCAACCTCAGTGGTGATACCTGTAGTGTCCTGATTCCCCAGAGGGTCCTCAGGTAGGGTAAAAATCTTGCTTTCCATAAAAGATAGTAGGGACGCGGGATTGATGGTCCATGCCGGGATAAGACCAAATACTCCTGAATGTCGCCAGATAGACAGGAGGCTCCGTGAGAGACACTTTAACCAAAGTGCCATCCACCCATCGGCACAGGTTGCATGACACCTTGGGTTCGTGAGTTGTTCTGCGTCCCCTTATTGGTTATTCGGGGATTTCCGGCTATCCACCACCTGCCGACGCTCCCAGTAGCCGCTCAAGCGTTGGGAACATGAAAGTTAATGAAGAATTGAATTTGGTCCGTATTCTATTAATTTTTAAAATATTCTAAGATAGTTTTTGCTTTAAATCTAAAAATACCTATTCACTAAAACCAAAAATTTCTTCGAGTTATCTGGGATTTATTAAAAAATTTGTTTCAGTTAATGAGTGAAACTTCTATTATATAAATGCTCTAGGGGGGTGGGACTTGGAATATTGTTCGAGTTAAGCAGGAATTTGAATATCAGAGTTCGAGTTTTTCGGGTACCGCCTAAGAGTGTCTTTAATTACTTGAAAGTATCCAAATTTTTTATAGTCATGTGTATCCTTTGTTAGTCAGTGCGTTAAAGATGCAACTGTATATGGGATCATTATTTACTGCCTGGATATTTGAGCCATTTGTAAGTCATGGGGGGAGGCTGTGGCCTGGTGGGCTTTCACTGAACACACAACTTCTGTGAAGTTGAGCAACATCAGGCATGGCTAATCACTGGATGAGCGACCCATCAGT
>JAHWFO010094135.1:855534-912775 GCA_023313115.1 Rhysida immarginata
TTGTTCTTGTGGGGAGGGGGGTCCCACATGTAACAGAATTGTATGGAAGATAGTCGGCTGCAGCCCTCTCAGCCCCCCCCCCCTCCTCTGCATACGGCACTGAGTCGTCAATCCAGGTTCATCCAGGGACCCAACTTGTTGGCCTCTGGCCATACAGGCCCTGGATGGATGTACTGGACTCCATTAAAATAAAAGAAAAATTCTTTTATGATCCCATTACATTCCCCTTGTGGGAGGGTGAGAAAGGAAGTCAGCCACAACATTCTTTTCCCCTTCATGTGGCTTACCATATATGAATATCGTACTCCTGGATTTCCAGAGACCATCTTAGGAGAAGTTGATTCATAGTTCCAATGTTTTTTAAGAAGGATAGTGGTTTGTAGTCTGAGAGTAATTTAACTGGAAAACCAGGACCATAGGGTGAAATTGTCTTAAGTCACTTAACCATCGCAAGAGGTCCTTTTTCAAGTAACTCTATTCGGCCTGATTACGTAATTGTTAATATCATAATTCTGAAATTATGTCAAAAAAATGTTATATGTTAGATTGATTGCATCCAACATTGATATGTGTTAACTTTTATATACAGGGTGTTTCAAAAGGGATAATCCAAACTTCACACACAGGTAGGAGGCAGTAAGGTGAACAGATTCTATTAACACATGAGGGGTCGTAACTCAACCATTGTCAAATGCAAGTGATAAAGCATGCAAATGATGGCACAACACAAACAGTTGCAGTTTATTGGCAAGGAATGCATACTTTTGGAGGATGTGCCCTTGGCTATTCGCATGCAGATGTGGTTCCAACATGATGGAGCGGCCGCTCATTTTAGCCATTATGTGCGCAATTTCTTTCATACAATATTTGGCAATCACTGGATAGGAAGAGGTGGACCTTGCGTGGCCTAGGTCACCAGATCTCAATCCAGCGGATTTCTCTTTTTGGGGCCACGTGAAATCAAGTGTGTACTGAACACCTGTCACAATCATTGAAGATCTGGCAGATCGCATCGCAGTTGTTTCAGACAACATCAGAGAAATTCCCGGAATCTTTGGCCGATACCATGCATGTGAGGCCATGGCTGGCTCACATTTTAAGCATCTTTTGTAAAGCTTCACTGGATTCGTATTTCCATAATAAACATGTGCACAGTGCATACTTACTCATGTGTTTTCATGTGCACTCTAATTACTGCAGTGGTTACCTTGGCAATGGTTGAGTTCCGATCCCCTGTATTAA
This sequence comes from Rhysida immarginata, assembly GCA_023313115.1. Classification (NCBI taxonomy): domain Eukaryota; kingdom Metazoa; phylum Arthropoda; class Chilopoda; order Scolopendromorpha; family Scolopendridae; genus Rhysida; species Rhysida immarginata. Next base: position 856,777 of record JAHWFO010094135.1, read on the forward strand.
CAAAATCTGTTCACTTTCATGCCTACTACCTGTGTGTGAAGTTTGGCTTATACCTTTTGAAACACCCTGTAGATATTAGAATAAAATGTGTTTTGATTATAAGAACTGAAAAATATAAATAAATGAAGATATTCTATCAATGACATATATATTCTTCTTTAGAAATTTAATGTGTGGGACACTTCACTGTCAAAGTGGTGTTGAAACTCCCATAGTTTCTGGTTTGGATCAGAAATATTCACGTACAATGATATCGATCGGTGGGCAAGAATACGAGTGCAAGTAAGTTCATTTTTTAGAAGCTAAATTTGTTTTATGTTCATTTTATCCTTGTTTTTGAAATTCATTTGCTAACAATTATCATTGAATTTTAATGCTTATTTCTTTTGATTTGTGGACAGCAGCCATTTTTGCCTAAATTATACAGGGTGATTCTGAAAAACTCTGTATACCGTTAAATACATCGTAACACATGCGAAGTAGTTTCTAAGTTACGCACTGAACATCGTAACACGTGCTGGTTAGTACTCGCATGTGAGCACTGTTACGATTTTGAATGCGTAATTCAGAAACTACTTGTTGGAATACGATCATATTTTAACGATGTACACAGTTTTATGTACCCTATTATTCCTCCAAAATTCATTACTCTAAGTATTGCAGAACCTGAGTTATTAACTTGTTGATCTTGGTGGTAGCATTTTTATTTCTGTTCATATCTCATTTAGTGTTTCAAATTTGGACCCACATAGTATTGTGACACACAGGGAAAGGTTTGTGTCTATCTTTACTATAAAAAATAAAATTAAAAAAATCCTGTTGTGGATGCCAGTGTGACACTGGGAACAGTTTGTCTTATATTTGACCAGTTGCAAATGGTTGTAAGACACACTGAAGAGTGGTGTCTTATATTAGTTAAAGTGCGGACGCCAGTGCTATGGCACGATACAGATACCTGTATAATTTAGTTAAAAATATCTGTTTTATAGAATATAATCAAAGTTTACTTACTAATTATGGGAATAGCATGCAAACAAGAGTTTTATTACTAAAGGAATTTTATTCCATTTAAATTGAACCACTAATAACTACCGTAAGAATAAAGCTTGTCCCAATTTAATATGGGATTACAATTCAATTTTCTTTCACATTTTTTTTACTCACTCCACTACCCATCCTTTTCTTTTATTATATTAATATTCTTAAGTAAGAATAAAGAACTCCCGTTAATGTATAATACCGTAATTTACGGTAATAACGCCGCGGCTTATCTAATAAAAAAGTTGTCAAAAATGCCTGTGCGGCTTAACTATCGTTGCGGCGTAGCTACCGGTTTTTTTTTTCCCAAACAGCATGACAACAACGATTTCAGAAAACTGATACTGGTTCAATGTGTTGCAGTTGCATTCCATCCTGATGAAAATCAAACAAAATTAGCTCATAATATACATTACAGTACCTTAATTTTCCTGTATATACAATGTACAGTTTATTATTTATTACATTTATTCACTTTTCATTTGAATTTCCCACTTCCCGTCGCCATTTTATCACATCGAAACAAAGTTGCCCTTCATGGATTGAGACGATACATTCGTATTTTTTTTTGGCGCCGGAAATTCAAATGAACAGTTGCATAATGAACTTCAAACGAAATTAGCGTATAATATACATCACAGAACTTTAATTACCCTGTAGTTACAATCTATAGTTCATAAATGTAAAATCTCAGTAATGCCGCGGCAGCCGATATGCCCCCCCCACCACCACCACCACCACCACACACGCAATCGGTAATATAAAAACAGTTTTTTTATATATGCTTCAATAAAAGTAATACGCATTTCAGTGGGGGAAAATTTTTAATTTTGTACATATAATATATTTTTGCATATATTTCCTCCCGCGCCGAATACATTTTTCGTGGAGTCTTAACTGCCTTGCTGCTGCACGATTGCTCTTAAGCCTTTTCAATCTTGGCTGTATAGCTGCACGTCACTTTGGCGAATTTGAAACATACTCTGCTCATGGTGAAGATATACTCCACCATGCTCTTGCTTATAATAATAATAATAATAATAATAATAATAATAATAATAATAATAATACCGTAATTTACGGTAATAACGCCGCAGCGGTAGTTAGGCCGCACCGATAAAAACGTATCATTTTAGGGAAAAAAACGGTAGTTAGGCCGCACCGATAAAAACGTATCATTTTAGAAAAAAAAACGGTAGTTAGGCCGCACCCCCCTCCCCCTTTTAATAATCAAACGAAATTAGCGCATAATATACATTACAGTACCTTAATTTTCCTGTATATACAATGTACAGTTCATTATTTATTACATTTATTCGCTTTTCATTTGAATTCTCCACTGCCCGTCGCTATTTTAACAAATCGAAACAAAGTTGTACTTCATGGATTGAGAAGGTACATTCGTATTTTTTTTTGGCGCCGGAAATTCAAATGAAAAGTTGCATAATGAACTTCAGACGAAATTAGCGTATAATATACATCACAGAATTCTAATTACCCTGTATTTACAATGTATAGTTCATTATATATTACAATATTTCACTTTTCATCTGAATTTCCCGTTGCCAATTAAATACGAATGTAAGTTTTCAAATACGAAGGCCAACAAATATGTTGTAAAGTGGCATTCTGTTCATATTTCACTTTTCATTCCGATCCCACCTCGATGTTCTAAATGCGTTTATAGTTTTGTAATGAATCTGAAGGCACAAAACACGTCAGGATACACGTTTTTTTTTTAGGATAAATCTTCACTTTTAGGTGACGGCGACGCGCACTCGCTACGCTCCCACTTATTCCTACCTCCATGCTCCCACTACACAACGGCCAACTCCCGCAGCCAGCTTATGATTGGCGCGCACACACAAGGATATAGTGAAAACGGGAAACGAAATTGGTCTTTAAGGAGAACAACTTGCCTGTTAGCGTATTTCTTTTGTGTTTTTTAATTAAAATTTCTTATAGCTGGATACACGGTAGGGGCTATTGTTTTATTGTTGAAGATTGTTTTACATTTTTTATTTTTTAAAGTTTTTTCTCTTAGGTTTCGAATTTTCTTTAAAGTTTCGTTAGGTTTCTCGTAGATTTTTTGCATTTTTAACGCTCATATTTTTTTTTTCATTGAAATCCAATAAATCCCCACCAGATTATAATATAGGAAAATAAATAATTACGCGTAAAACAAAGTTTGAAAGCATAACTAGTTTCTGTGGCAGTTAACTCTTATCAAGAACAGATGAAGGTACGCTCTTGCTCTTTTTTATCTCGATGCTCGGGGCTGACAATCAAAAGGTTTCATGAGAGCGCTTGAGAGGTGTTAGAAACACCAGTATTTTATTATATATTATTATTATTATTATTATAAGCAAGAGCACGGTGGAGTTTATCTTCACCATGAGCAGAGTATGTTTCAAATTCGCCAAAGCGACGTGCAAGCTATAGCGCAGCTTTTAAACTAACAGCAGCCAAGATTGAAAAGGCTTAAGAGCAATCGTGCAGCAGCAAGGCAGTTAGGACACAATCGATGGAGGAAATGTATGCAAAAATATATTATATGTACGAAATTAAAAATTTTTCCCCACTGAAATGCGTACTACTTTTATTGAAGCATATATGCCATATAAAAAAACTGTTTTTAGATTACCGATTGCGTGTGTGGTAGTGGGGGAGCGTATCGGCCGCCGCGCCATTACTGTCGAAGATTTTACATTTATGAACTACACGGTAATTAAAGTTCTGTCATGTTTATTATACGCTAATTTCGTTTGAAGTTCATAATACGACTTTTTATCCTAAAAAAAAGGGTATCCTGACGTGTTTTGTGCCTTCAGATTCATTACAAAACTATAAACGCATTTAGAACATGCTTCGAGGTGGGATCGGAATGAAACGTGAAATATAAACAGAATGCCACTTTACAACATATTTGTTGGCCTTCGTTTTTGAAAACTTACATTCGTATTTTATTGGCGACGGGAAATTCAGATGAAAAGTGAAATATTGTAATATATTATGAACTATACATTGTAAATACAGGGTAATTAAAGTTCTGTGATGTATATTATACGCTAATTTCGTCTGAAGTTCATTATGCAACTTTTCATTTGAATTTCCGGCGCCAAAAAAAAATACGAACGTACCTTCTCAAACCATGAAGTACAACTTTGATTCGATTTGTTAAAATGGCGACGGGCAGTGGGGAATTCAAATGAAAAGCGAATAAATGTAATAAATAATGAACTGTACATTGTATATACAGGAAAATTAAGGTACTGTAATGTATATTAGGTGCTAATTTCGTTTGATTTTCATCAGGACGGAGTGCAACTGCATCACTTCAAAGCAGTATCAGTTTTCTGAAATCGTTGTTGTCATGCTGTTTGGAAAAAAAAACGGTAGTTAGGCCGCACAGACATTTTTTACAACTTTTTTATTAGATAAGCCGCGGCGTTACTACCGTAAATTACGGTAATAATAATGTAACAACAGCGGGGAGAGAGCTGACAGCCAGAATCAGCTGAAAGAACGAGCCCCCGTGTTGTCCCCCTACGGGCAAAAGCCCAAAACGGGGTTAATGAGATACATATCAACTAAAATAGGAAAACGCGCTTAATTAATAAAAGAAAATCATAAATCTAAAATGAATTAAAAAACAATAACACCTGTGTGTGCGCGCCAATCATAATCTGGCTGTGAGAGTTGGCCGTTGTGTAGCGGGAACGTAGCGAGTGCGCGTCACCGTCACCTAAAAGTGAAGATTTATCCTTAAAAAAAAAAAAAAAAACGTGTATCTTGACGTGTTTTGTGCCTTCGGATTCATTACAAAACTATAAACGCATTCGGAACATACTTCGAGGTGGGATACGCTTTCACTGTCGGCCATTATTGCAAAGTGAAAGTGGCGAAAGTGATCAATATGAACAGAATGCCACTTTACCACATCAAACAATGTTGTTGGCCTTCATATTCGTGAAGTTACATTCGTATTTTATTGGTGACGGGAAATTCAGATGAAAAGTGAAATATTGTAATATATAATGAACTATACATTGTAAATACAGGGTAATTATAAGTTCTGTGATGTATAATGTATGCTAATTTCATTTGAAGTTCATTATGCGACTTTTCATTTGAATTTCCGGCACCAAAAAAATACGAAGGTACCTTCTCAATCCATGAAGGGCAACTTTGTTTCGATGTGATAAAATGGCGACGGGAAGTGGGGAATTCAAATTAAAAGTGAATAAATGTAATAAATAATGAACTGTACATTGTATATACAGGAAAATTAAGGTACTGTAATGTATATTATGCGCTAATTTCGTTTGATTTTCATCAGGACGGAATGCAACTGCATCACATCGAAGCAGCATCAGTTTTCTGAAATTGTTGTTGTCATGATTGTACATCACAGAGCTGCTTGTTAACCATACAAAACTATTGCTGACGATAATGATGAAAATAAAGAAAATGAAGAAGAATGTTTCACTTTTGTTTTTCATTCCAATTTTGAAGGTTTCTCTTAAATTAAGCCAATTCGTTTTACTTTCTATCATAAAGGGGGAGGGGGGTGCGGCTTAACTACGGTTTTTTTTCTCTTCTAAAATGATACGTTTTTATCGGTGCGGCTTAAATACCGGTGTTATTACTGTAAATTACGGTATGCAAATCTTTATATATAAAAATTCAGGCTCAGAGTGCATCTGTAAATGTTCTAAAACCTTTTGAACCACTTATCAGATTGAGCTCATATTTGCAACGTATATTCCTTAGGTGTAGAGTAAGGTTTACATGTCTCTAAAGTAGGGGGGGAAGGGGTAAAAATCATATATCTTGGCGGCAGAGTTTGTTTATCTCTTCCTTGAAAGAGATAAACGCAAGTTTTTTGCTGTCCTGCTTCTGCGCAGTTACTCCAGTTTCGGTTTCACTGGAAAGGTCTATATAAAAATTCAGGATGCATCTGTAAATGTTCTTAAAACTTTCGAACCACTTTTCCTTTTGAGCTCATACTTGCATGAGATGTTCGTTAGGTTCAAGGTAAGGTTTACATGTGCCGAGTGTCAGGTTGGCCCAAAGGGGAAAGGGTGAAAATAATATTTTGCTTGATCTGTCTGTCGGACATGAGCCTACAATATGCGCGGACCAACAATGTATGTCATGTATGTCATGTCCTACAATGCAGAGTAAAGTTTCTGCAACAATAGGCCATAAAAAATTACTTTGGGTATGGTCATGGATTAAGAAATACAGGATGGGAAACTCCATTGTTTAAAGCGTGATTTTTTTTTCACTGGCGCTCTCTGTCCATTTGCGTGGGCATTACTCTCTGTCTAGCAGACGACTTTTCTTTTCCTTATTGGCCTCGATGGCTAAGTGGTTGCTTGATCTCCTCTGATCAACACCTCTAAGATAGAAGGCCTGATAACAGAAACGTCATACATTGTTACATCATCATTAGTCGACCAAATTTAGGGATTATTTTTGGTAGAAATAGGATTAACAATGGTCGACTAATGATGATGCTACAGTGTATGACGTTTCCGGTATCAGGCCTCTGTCTAGGTGGTGTTGCTCTGATGCCCGTAGATGTGTTTTTTGTTCTTTTTATTACATGATTGACCATGATTTTGACGTGGTACAGAAGTATGGGTTGAGTGGCTTATTACGTCTAAGCGACGTCCATCATTTTTTATCTCAAAAACAATACCCAGAGAAAAAAATGAAAGAGGGAAATGTTGCTTAGATTTGATCCCTCTATCACCCCCCATATTTGTACACTACCCTGTATACATAAATATGAAAAACTATATTTTTCTCCGAGCGAAGCCGGGAACTTCAGCTAGTGTTATTGATAAATCAAACTCTTGGAGGAGTAAATGAGTTAAATCGGGTAATGTAATTAATATTTGAATTGATTACAAGAGATAAAACAATTGATCTTAAAGAAATCATTAAATTAATAGTGAAAATTTATGCAGATTTAACGCTGTACGAAATGTAACAGTTCAATGCAGTTCTAAAGCGAAATCGTAAATAAAAGTCTTAAGGCTAACACTCGTGATGGGCCTAGTAAAATTCAAACACTTATCCTTTACGAAGCTGAAGGTTTTTTTCACCAGTTTGTCGTCGGTGACTTGTTCTTGATGCAGTTTACAATTAATAATTGATGTTCAACAGGCTCCAGGCAGCCCATCTGTTTGACTCTTTATCCGTGAACTCAGAATTGCCTGCGTTTCCCGCCTATTGAGTGTCGTTCCCGCCACTGCTCTCTTGTGAAGCTGTCGCCGTCGATCGCCGTTCGTATCTCAGTCGTTGCTGTTCCCGCCGACTGCCTGTTGCATTCCCACACCATAGCATTCAGTTGAATTGCTCGTGGTCCCATTCTTTTTTGCTCATTTCAGCTAATCGCCTGAAATCTGAAGAGCGTTCCTTCAGTGGCATTTTTCCATGAACTTGTCATGATCCATTGATAGCCGAGTCTTCCCATCTCTCCCTCTGTATCTGTCTGTTCTGTTTTCCTTCGTCAGTCGTTCACTGTTAGTTCCAGATTGTAATTTTTGAGATTGTGATTCCAAGACTAAGATTTCCGAGTCTGTGTTTGTTTTCAAAAATCCCTCTTATACATCTATTTTTTACAGTAACAAGTATTCCTTCCTGTTTGCTTTGAAATAGTTTATTCCTATTGGTCAAAACCCTGGGATTAATCAATACAGATGCTAATCGATCTCCCTTCTTTCGTTCTAATTTAGAAATAAAGTGCGTTTGTAGCGATGCCAAGGCGCTAACGAGCTCCCCCCTCCCTCTTTCTTTCCCCTTCATCAGCGTAATAAACAAGAAGGGAAAAAAAATCAAAACTGAGAGCAACTGCTTCGTTCATTATACTAAGCAAAAAAGAAAGTTTAATTTAACTTCTAAGAAATAGAAATTGATAAGAGAAACTTAAGTTTATCATGTTAAGAATAATACAAAGACAACATATGAGTAAATGAGTTGACTTTAAATAAAAGGAAAATTGATAAAAAGGTGATAAATATATTACACAGATGTTATTGATAAATATTTCACAGTGTTAAAAGAAAATGTTCATTTCTTCAGCTCTGTCATTGCTTACAGTTATATACATTCTTTCAGAATCACTCTGTATATACAGCTATTTAAATTACATGGTTTATTTTATGAGTTTAAAATGATCGGAAAAAAATAATTCTGGACTAAAAGTAATGAGGGGAAAAAGCATAGCTTGCAACAACAGTGCCCTTTTTCTAAGAAATTGTTAGTACTCTTAAAGTAACATAACTGCTCATAAATTAAATTTAGTCCCTAAAAATTCAGTTTCAAACTTTTTATTTCAAAAAAGTCCACTTTTCCAAATGTGGCATAACCACCAGAATTATTCTACTCGCATTATGTTGGTGACACGATCATCATATTGGACCAAAGCAAGACCAGTGCAGACCACATCCTTGATGTTTTGAACAGATTCCACCCCAGCATTTCGTACATGATAGAGGAAGAAAACAACAGCAGCAAGAACTTCTTTGACATTTCAATACATAAAAATGAAGTAAAAAGGAAATTGGAGTTCAGCATCTATCGAATACCCACCACTACTAGCAACATCAGCAGTTTTGATTCAAACCACCCACCACAACACAAATCGGCAGCCTTAAGATATTATTTCAGCAGAACGTTATCATACCCGGTGACCCAAAAAGATAGGAAAGATGAAATCCTTCTCGCGTATGATGTAGCCAGGAAGAATTTGTTCCCGGACCCCATCACCCACTCAGTATTCAATAAGAGAAAACGCAACTCCAATACCCAACATCAACCTTGAGATATCCAGGATATCAAACATCTTTCGAGACAGAGGTGTTAAGCTAGCCTTTAGGACAACGAACAAATGTAGATGTGCACTGAACCCAAGAAGACAAACCTACCCAAATGATGAATACACAGTTTGTGGGTTTACAAACTCATGTGTCCCACATGCAGAAGTTTCTATATTGGTTCCACGAAGAGGGCATTCAAGAAATGCTTCAGCGAGTGCCGCAGGGCTTGGGTCAACGGCGATGGAAAGTTTGCCTTCACGGACCACCTCGTAAAGATGTGCCATCAGTTCTGACCATGCTTAAATTTGAGAAGGACCACAGAAAAATCTTTTTTGAGGCTTCAAAAATCCTCACTTTTGAAGCCTTGGAAATCAGGAAGAACCTCAAAACAGACGGTAATAAGATACTGAATAACCAAACCAATTTAAAATAAAAACCAAGTCTCGATGTTGTGTATTTCACTTGCTGTAATGTGGCTACAGCATCCGTCAATCGGGATTCGGCTTGTCCAGTTTCTCTGATTGGCAGACATAAATCTTAAATTCCAGAGCCTAGGCTCACTTACCTTGTAAATCTCCATTTGCCCCCATGATGAAGTTAATTTGAAGCATGTTCGCTCCATTAAATTTCTATCATATTGCTATTTCTGGAGCCTTTCATTTCTCAAAATAATATAATATTGGATTTTTTCCCCCTCTGGTGCTTAAGAAATCACTATACGATGTATGATATTGTGTCACAAGAAAGAGACAGTGTTTCTTTCATTTTATTTTTTAATTATTATTTTCTGACATTCGTGTGTCTGTTTTGGAACTAACAAGGCCGAGGTTCGTTAATTTTGTTTTTTGTGATGGTCTGATGGGGTCACATGCCCTAGCACCCTTGGCAAAAGAGATCAAAGTGATGTTTAAAAAAAAGGGGGGGGGGAAGCCTCGTGAGGGCAGCAAGCAAGAGAGAAGAAAAATAGCAGTGTGGTTCGAGAGAAGGGACAAGAGAGGTGGACGAGAAAAATCGAAAAGGGGAAGAAGTAAATGTGAAATGTGATAGCGTTTCTGAATAGGAAGGCATAGGACAATCTCTGCAGCCACTGGATTCCTCTTCCTGAAAGGCAAGCAAGAAAGACAATTTTGCAGCAGGATGGTGCAAGTTAATTGTTCACTTGCTTCTATTGTTAGGCCCGATCACACTCTAAATGACTTAAACATTAGAGACGCATAAAAGTTTTTTTTTCTTTTTTTTTTTTTTTATTATTATTGCTTCATAAACTGTCTTGCCGCAGTCAAATCTGGAACTGTAGTTGATATAATATCTTTGTGTATTATTTTTTTTTTTCTATATCCATTAAAATTACATTTTAATTAAACATTTCATCTCACCTTGTGGTCATATCGTTCCTTTCTCATAAACACGTCCTAAACACCCAATGGTGCCCAAACAGAGACACGAGTTGGAAAAAGAAAATGGTGGAGACTTTGGGACCATGGAAGAAGGAGTTATCTCCTTCTTCCATGATTGGGTTAGGGGATAATGATATTAACGGTCCTCATGAAATGAATGGCTTAAGGGTTACTGGTATAATAAAAATGTGCCCACGGTGTCAAGTTTCACTCATCTCATACCATTTTTTTTCGGGGAAGGAGGGGACAATTGATTTAGATGGGTTTATTACCATGTTAGATAGTGTCTCAACTCTAGCCCAGTGGACAGAGGATATAAAGATTAATGTATTCAAAGCATAACTTAAGGGAATGGCAGTGTGCAAGATGAATGATTTGAAACTTCACCAGATAACAAAGTTTGATGAATTACTGAATAGATTGAAAAAAACATTTGGTAAATGTAAGGTGAAAGGAGATGTGGTCAAGGATTTTACATGGCTCGACAGAATAAAAGAGTAGGGGTGGAGACAAGGCTGGAACACCTGTTTGATAAAATTATTGAAATTATATCTGAAATGGAGTCAGGAAGGGAAGAGGCTTCTTTTAGAAAGATATTAAATGACTCTCCTCCCCAATCTTGCCAAAACAGTATGCCAGAGAAAACTGACTTCATTTGATGAGGCAGTAAAGGAGGCCATGGAATCTGAGTAATCTTAGAGTATGTATTTGACATCTGGGTGCAACATAACAGAGGCCAAGGAGGATAAGAACAAGGACAGGTTGGATGCAATGGAAAAAATACTAGGGGAAGTGTGTAAAAGCTTACAGACCAGAGAGCGTGAAGGGCAAGAAAAGGATGAACTAATAAGGACATTAATTAATAAAATACGGTAAATTAACTTGAGAAGAAGTTAGAAGCCAGTATACAAATCACTGAAAAAAAAGCAAGACCAGGGATAGGGTCTTTTGAGATACTGATAAAAGGAGTTAATGGTCATACCAGAAAGGTTGATAAAGCAGTTTGGGCCAATCTTGTAACTGAGGAAAGATATATAAGGGAGAAGTGTTTCATATGCATATCTGATAGGAGCTATGAAGGGATATTGGGAAATGATATAATAAAGAGGGTGATCATCGAATGCAATAGTGTTGAAGTAGAGATTCCCAGTGAGGTTAATATGAAAGGAATAGGTTACAAAGAGTGATTGTTTTGCGGAAATATCGAAATTTTAAGTGGTATAAAGGGTGTGACTGTAGAATTTCCAGTTAACAAAGATATTCCTATTTTTGTCAGACAATACCCAATACCCGATAAATATTATAAGGCATTCAAAGCATGCATACCTCAATACCTGGAAGCAGGGATTATTGAACCAAGCAGAACATGCTGGAACTCTCCTTTTCACAATGTGAAATAGAGTAATGGAGACATTCGGATGACCCTAGATCTGTGGAAAGTAAATGAAGTTCCAGAGGTCTTGACTTCCCTATGAAAGGCCTCATGACATATTTCAGAGGTTGATCAAACAGAAGTAGTTTTCTGTGATTGATTTAAACTCGGGTTATTTCCAGGTCCCCTTGGGAGAGCATCTCAGAGAATGCTTCCCTTTTCAAACACCCTGGGGCAAGTATTAGCTAACAAGCTGCCTCAGGGAGGTAAAAATTCTGCCCCTGCTTTTCAGGCCTTCATGTCCAAGGTGATCCATAATAGATTAGGCAGTGGAGTGTCTGTCTTTCAGAAGGACCTATTAATTTACTCAAAAACTTTCGAGGAGCATGTTGAAATTCTGGAATGGATATTTAAAACATGTATAAGTAAAAACCTGATAATGAAGAGTTCCAAATGCGCATTTTGTGTCAAAAACGTACGATACTTGGGTCACATAATTTCTGCCTAAGGGGTTCGACCTGATTCAGAGAATGTTAGACACATACTAGAGATCCTCCTCCCCTTCCAACGTGAAGGAAGTCAGATCGTTAGTGGGGGAATAAGTGTTATAGGCCCTTCATAGGAAACTTATCAGATATACTAGAGACGTTCATATTGGACCTGGACTCTTCTTTTTTTTTTTTTTTTTTTTTAATAAAAGGAAGCAACAAAACAGCAAAACCCCCCCCCCCCCCCCACACACACATATGCCGGCGAGGTGGCCGAGAGGGCTAGGGCGTAGGGTCGTGGATTCGAATCCTGCCGTGGGCATGTATGTTTGTGTTTGTCCCGGGTTGTGTACAGATATACCTTGTGTAAAAGGTGCAAAATGACCTTAGTAGCCGACGCCAAAAATTCAAATAAACCAACCAACCAACCGACACACATACATGCTGTAGCGTGCTAGGAAAAGAAATCTCAGTTCCCGGCACGCTCAGCTTTAACTCAAAGAGAAAACCCTTTTGTATGATAATCCCTATTCCCAAAAGTGATGAAAAAAACAAGACCAAACCCAAAAATTGAGAATTCTAGAAATTATTATCTAAACTAGAGTTGGTAATTAAATTTAAATTTTTAAGAAATGGGTTAAAATTCAGTCTTACGTTAAAAATAAAAGATTACGGAATTACGTTAAATCCCTCTAGCTTCCCTTTTTTTAATATAAGTGGGGAGAAAAATTAAAGAAACAATTACGAAACTATGCGCGTTCCAAACAAATATTCCTTTTATTACAACAGTTAGAGTGGTAATAAAATGAAAAAAAGAAAATAAATTCCATGGCGAGAAATACACAAAATACACAAAATTATAACCAGCTTGAAGGATCCCAGTGTAAGCATAAGACGAAAAGAGGATGAGGCCAAAGCTAGATGGCAAAATTCATTACGAGTTCAGTTGTGGAGCAATAGAATCTGTGCTGCATCGAACTCTCCAGAAGCATACTGAGCGTCCTCCGATATTCAGTCGTGATAACCGACGGATTGAGAAAACATGTTGCATTTGTTTGGAAGTGAAAAAAAATATATAATTAAATATAAACAGACAGATCATAAAAATTCAAAAGAAAAACATTATTAAAAGAGCAACGGAAGGGATTCAGAGTTCTTGTTTACAAACAGAGTAAAGTGTCCTTTGTTTCCTTTTACACTACATCCATAAAGAAACTTAAGGTCCAAAAGACTCAGATAGGACCGGAAAAGGTGATTCTTGAACCTAGAAACTAGCAGAGGGGAAAAGGAAGGAACCTGCTTGAAAAAAAAAAAGTCCAAAAGATAAAAAAAAAACAATAAACAAGATTGCTAGTGAGATTGGTAGTTAAACAAAAAATCATAAAAACTCAAATAAAGAAAAAAAAAATAGAGAAAAAAATAGGCAGTAATAAACAAAAAGAAAATGGCATAAAGAAAAATGAAATAGATTAAAGATAAGAAAAAATTTAAAAAAAAACAAAAAACGCAACGAGGCAGTAACTTCAAGGACGACGTAAACCAGAAAGGAACACATTTGGGAATAAAAACACGCATAACAAAAGTGAGACTCATACGTTTAAGGAGTAAGGGTATGATTGACAATGTACATCACAAAGCAAACTAAACACATTCGTTAGGCTGAGAAACACAGAAGGACGATGATCACCGACAAGTTACCAAGTTCTAGAAAAGAAAAAAAAAGATAAAATGGCATAATAAAATGAGATAAAAACTAAAGTAAAAAATAAAAGCAAAACAAAATAAAGATCTCCAAGCAAGGACTCCAACCAAAACACCTTATTGTATATGGTCTGCTGAATCGAAAAAAAGGTTTAGCATGTTATGTCCCTCGGAAATACAATGGAGTGAATCGTTGTAATTGTACCAACTTCTTTTTTGCTTTTCAATTTCTAAGCAGACGTTGCTCGAAGGCACGGTTTATCATCAGTTTTGTTGGGGAGTGATAACGATTGATATCAGGTGAAAAGTGGAAAGCTTGGTAACGATTATCACCAACGCTCACCATAAAAGCTGCAGGCGTAAGAGCAGAGGATAAAGCTGACGACAAAAATCTTGTATCATGCGGTTTGAATCATGTTCTATGTCAAGTTACAGAGCTTGATGGAAATGGAAAGAACAAAGCTGAAATCATTTTCTTGATTGAAGCTATATTTTAGTCACTACGGGAGGAAAACGCAGTTCGACAACGAGGGGAATCCCGGCTCTATTGTCGAAGTCGCAATCATCTTTGTAGAATATCTAAGTGTAGCCCAATGACCAATTTATTTCCGTAGAAAAATAGTTTGCCATCTTACTGGGTACCATTCCCCTAATTACACGGCGTTGTTTTATTCCAAAAGCCTTTTTTTGATCATCGTGTAATGAATCATCCAGGTTATAAGTAATTCTTCAAACAGGGAATAAGCTTTCCGAAAAATTGTAACTCAGCAAATCCATTGCCCGTTCTAAGTGATGGGCCCTGTTCATCTCCATCTCCAGACTGATGTGGTTCCAAGCTTCGGTTGATGGCAACTGCCTTTTTTCAGCAAAAAATTATTCTTCCTTTTCAATCCAAACCGAGGCACGAGCTCCAAAAAATTATACGGCCGGTGACGCTTTAAAAGAGGAGCCCCTCATAACAAAGCGACCGCTCGGTTAACAATACGACGAAACCCGTCGTATTGGAGATTGCTTACCACAACAATCTAACTGAATAAATAATGGTTTAAAGCAACGCCGATTCTAAAAACATATATTTTAGATATAAAATTTAACAAATTAAGTGAAATAAAAAAAAAATATCATATTCTTAGCTCAAAAAAAAACTTTCACAAGCAAAATTACTCATATTAGTAAGTGCCTAAGAATTTTCTAATACTCGCAACAGTGAGTTAACACTGAAAATCCTATAAGCAGCAAATATATTCTGAAAAGGAAATTTCCTGAAAGAAATAAAAAAAATTCTTATGATTCGAAAAAGTAAGAGTCAAGTACTTAACCCGAACGAATTCATTTCACAAATTCCTAGCAAGAGAACCCGGTCGTCCACACTCCCTCATAAATAATTTTATTCGCTATATAAAAAAAACATTGACATAATCTTGCAACTACCTGGCCAGGTATAAAATAAGGGAAACATATAAATATTTCCTCACAACAAGCGAACGCAGATAGGGGTGAAGACATAACTCCATATGGACTCGAGCAAAATTCAAACAAAAACAACGTAACATGAGCACTTCATGTGCACCCTTTAATTAATCGTACGGGAGGGGGTCCACTGTAACCTCCCTTTAGCTTAGGAAAAGGAGAATATTCTTTTGAGCTAGGTAGACACTCTAGTCACTTACCAACTTCAGACGAAAGAAGAAGATAACAAAAAAAAAAGAGAGAAATGTTTAAATCGCGTGAATAATACAAAATCCAATCATGGCCCGGAAAAATCCTGGTTTCGATCGGAAGCCAGTGATAAAAGGGGTAATTAAAGAAACATAGAAACCTGATAACTAACGCTTGAATGAGTTGAGAAAAGTTTTTAGACAGACATAAAGCCATAATCTCGGCCAATCTAGTCCAGATTGACAAGGAAAAAACCGTAATGGAGACAGTAAGAGGAAAAATAAATTTCTTAAGAAATTAAAGTGCATAAAGCAAAAAACGCACGCAATAACACACACACACACGCACACACACACACATACACACTTCACTCACCAATAATTTCTCAAAGCACTCTCCTCGCTTCTGTACACATTTTTTCCAGCTTTCTGGGAGCACTGAATACCGGTTTTGTAGAAATCTTCAGGCTGATGTCGAAACCACATCAGGACAGCCTTTTTCACTTCCTCATTGGAGCCAAACCTCTGCCCTCACAAGAACTCTTTCAATGGTCCAAAAAGGTGATAGTCACAAGGGGAGAGATCCAGGCTGCATGGAGGATGTGGCAAGATGTCCCATATGAGTTCTGTCAGTTTAGCTGTGTGGTCTGGGATCGTCTTGCAGAAAACAAACACCACTGGTAAGCAGTCCTGGTCGCATTTTCCTTAGTGCTGGCTTCAGGGACGTTCTCAAAATGTCACAGTAATAGGGTGCATTTATCGTTCTACATTCTTCCAGAAAATTGACATCAATGATACCCTTAATGTCCCAGAATACAGTCGCCATCACTTTTGTTGCTGACGATGTCATCTTGAATTTCTTGGGTCGTGGTGAGTCAGTGTGTTGCCACTCCATGCTCGCACACTTGCCTTCAGGAGTATGGTGATGAATCCATGTCTCATCAGTGGTCATAACACGTCTTAGGAAACTGTCACTTTTCCTGTCATATCGCTGCAGCAGTATGGAGCTGCTTTCTACCCATGTAGTTCTTTGATCCTCGGAGAGTTACTTATGGACCCATCTGGCTCAGATCTTGTTGGATTTCAGTTTATGGATGATGATCTCCACACTGCTAGGGCTGATGTTCAGTATTGAAGCCAGTTGTCGGATATGAATCCACCTGTTGTCCCTTATCAGCTCATTTATTCCTGCGATGATGCTATCATTGACAGCATTTGCTGGCCTTGCCTTATGAGATTCATTGCTAGTTGATTCTCGCTCTCTTTCAAACTTTTGGCACTAAGCAAAGATGGATGATTGAGACAAACATGACTCTGTGAACTGTCTTTGTAGTCTCTGTTGCATTTCAGATGCTTTCATACCTTCATTGTGGAGAAATTGATGATTATTCGTTTTTCCACTTTGGTCGACCATCGCGGTTCGCCATTTTGTTTAAACAAACAATCAGTTATCATGGCAACCGGATGAGTGGTGCTGCATTTGCATGACCACAAAAGTCCAGTAGTCAGTAGTTGCTATCCCGACAATGAAAGTTTAGATTTTTACAACAATGAAATTTACAAGAAATAAAGTCCAGTTCCCAAAAAATTTGAACGACCCTCGTAGTTCTATCTATCACCAACCTGACAAGAAAGGGTGCTAGATTTTAATGGTCTCTGGTATGTGAAAAGGCATTTGATGATGTGAAAGGGATTTTGAGCAAGGAGCCTGTGTTGGTTCCACCAGGTTACAATAGGGAGTTTATCTTATTCACTGATGCCTCCTCTGCAGGTGTTGGAGCAGCTCTTCATCAGGAGAGGTAGGGATGTCTTAGACCTATTGCATATTACAGTTCAAAATTGAAGGAGCACAGATTAATTGCAGCACAGTGGAAAAGGAAGGGTTAGTTATTATATTAGCCCTTAGGAATTTTAGGCAAATGTTGTTGGCAAATCTGTGAGGATGTTGTTCTCTGTACTGTGTTTAAAGATAAAATGAAAAGAGAGGGGCTTGCAGTACAACATTGTAGTTTAAAACCAACTAGTTTCGGCATTTAATCCTGCTTTTATCAGGGCACAAGAGAAATGGGTTATTTAATTTAATTTACTGTTTCATTATGTAAGGGCTACTTGCCCATTTCTCTTATACTCTGATAAAGGTGGGATTAAATGCTGAAACTAGTTGGTTTTAAACTACTATGTTGTACTGCAAGGTCTCTTTTCATTTTATATTTTGTTGGGCTTTCCTATTATTGTCAGGAGTAATCATATGCCCCTGTCCTTTATCAAGATGGTCCATGGAACTGGAGGAGTATAACATAAAGGTGGAGAATGTGAAGGGTAAGGAAAATGGAATAGCAGATTTATTATCTTGTCTCCCGATTAAAGAGGTGAATGAGATCATTAAGTGTAATAACGAAAAGCTCATCGAAAAGATTGCCCGTTAACAAGAAAGAGATAGGATATTTTCAGAAATCTTAATAGAGAAAGAACAGATGATAGGTATGTTGTTCAAGATGGATTAGTGATGTGGAAGGGTTCCAATAAGGAAGGAAGGGGGAGGTTTAAAGCTTGCATGGGCAAAGAGTTGTGGAAGGGATTAATAAAGAGAGCTCATGATAATGTTTTGGCAGGCCACAAAGGGGTTGTTAAAACTCTCACACCTTTGAAATAGTGGTACTTTTGGCCTGGTATGACAGCTGATGTTACTCAGTGCATTAAACAGTGCATCACTTGCCAGCAATGTAAACTCCATAAAGGCAAGGCACCATAACAGGAAGGTATTTCAGCAACTTTCCCTTTTCAGAATCTGGTATGGGACATCATAGGTCCCTTGCCAGAAAGTGAATTTTACTTTCTGTAGATGTGATTCTCGGTTCAAGGAAGCCATAGCCATTCCTGACCAAACTGCTGTGACAGTAGCTAAAGGCCTGCTGAACAAAATTATTTGCAGATATGGCATTCCGTTTGAAATCATATATGATCAAGGGCCGAACTTCACGTCGGACCTCATGAAAAATGTTTGTGGGGACCTAGGAATTGCTTTCCATTTCACCCCTGCCCATAGACCCACGTCCAATGGTCTTGTAGAGAGACTCGGTCAAAGTATTGGGGAGACATTAAGGCTTTTTGTGCAAAAATGATTGTAGAAGATGATAAGATTATTTGGAAGCTGTCTTATTTTCAATTTTTACTAATGAAAATGAGAACATGAAAGAGACTTCGGCATTTCTAATGTACCAGTTTGACCTGCTTACATCTTTGTCTTGGGAAGGTCTGGTAGGTGGGAATATCTGCCAGGAGGATTATCAATCCCAATTGGTAGGGAGATTGGATGAGGTGAGACCATGGGTAAACATTAATAGCGACCAAAATAAAGGGAAACGTCTTCTAAAAGAAATTATGTCGTAGACTATAAACACCCAGTTTGGGCAACAGGTGTGGCTCTTACAGAAAGGGGGAAAGAAAAACAAGCTCAAATATAGATATCTGGGGCCCTTTAGACTTATTAAGAGCATCTCTTATATTAACTATGTTATTGACCGTGTCTATGTAAGGGACCGACAGGTGCTGCGTATGGACTGCCTTAAACCATGCCATAGTGTGCTAGGTGCCGGTCCACTAGTAAAAGAGGAAAGGCACCCAGAAAGCCAAAGATGATGGAATCTAATGAGGAGGACGATTATCCAGAAGAAATTATCAGACATAATAGACATGGGAGACCCTCTGGAACGACAGTTGAACAAAGGCAACACGTTGTAGATGGATATTCTACCTCAGGAATCATGATCAGAGGGAGTGAGGAAGAGCCATCGGAAGTGAGACCAGCAAAGAAGTCAGCTGTATCGTCTCAGACCGAGAGAAAGAGTCAACCACCAGAAATTGCACCACCCAGTTTGAACAAACTAGTGTGCTTTCTCTTGGGGCGGGGGAAGGGGTGATGTGACATTCTATCACAAGATACAGTGTTTCTTTCATTTTATTTTTTTAATTATTATTTTGTGCCCATTTTGGAACTAACAAGGCCAAGGTTCGTTAATTTTATTTTTTGCGATGGTCTGATCGGGTCACCTGCACTAATGCCATTAGCAAAGGAGATCAACATGATATAAAAAGGGGGGGGGTGCCACGAGAGGGCGGCAAGTGAGAGAGAAGAAAAAGAGTTGTATGGTTCGAGAGAAGGGACAAGAGAGGTGGACGAGAGAAATTCGAAAAGGTTGAAAAAGTAAAAGAAAGAAATGTGGTAGTGTTTCTGAATAGGAAGACATAGGACAATCTCATGCAACCAAGGGATTCATCTTACTGAAAGGGAAGCAAGAAAGACAATTTTGTAGCAGGATGGTGCAAGCTAGTTGGTGAGAGGAGGTTTTTGCCAATTTTGTTAAAGGTATGGGTGTGAAAATTTGAATACAACACAAGAAAGTTAAGAATAATTGTTCATGTGGTTCTATTGTTAGGCTCAATCAGACCCTAAAATGACGTAGGCTTTAGAGACTCATAAAAGTTTTCTTTTGCTTCATAAATTGCCGTGCCACAATCAAATCTGGAACTGTAGTTGATGTGATTTCTTTGTACATTAATTTTTTTTCTTTATCCATTAAACATCTCATCTCACCTTCTGGTCGTATCATTCCTTTCTCTTAAACATAGTGCCCCATAACTACAGATGCATTGGCTACATCTGAGGAGCAAATCAGCTGTCCACCCCATTGTAGGAGCACGTGAGTGAGCATCCGGTGGGAAGCCAAAGTGGGGAAGAGTGTTAGATTCTTAAGCATCCCGCCAGTTGTCAATTAGAATTGTTTGAATTGTAAAACATGTA
Source organism: Rhysida immarginata (assembly GCA_023313115.1). Lineage (NCBI taxonomy): Eukaryota > Metazoa > Arthropoda > Chilopoda > Scolopendromorpha > Scolopendridae > Rhysida > Rhysida immarginata. The sequence goes on from JAHWFO010094135.1 coordinate 877,064, forward strand.
AAACATAAATCTTATTAATGCCTGCCCACTTCATATTGTACATATTATTCATTCATCGCTATAATTCTCTTTATTCACTTTGTAAATAAATCCCCTTAATTCTTATTTAATTATCTGCCTGGGACTTGTTTAACTCTTTATTTTATCAAATTCCAATAATATTCTGTTAGTGGAACAGCACAATGGTGCCCGAACAAATTTGTACGATGGCAGAACGTAATCTGACAAGGAGAGTTCGCATTTATCTCTTCACCAATTTTGATCTCCTTTTTTTATTTTTATTTTTTTTTTTTTGGTGAACCAGTATTGAAAATAAGTTGATAAGTGTCCGAGCTTTTCGTCCAATGCGCCTTTTAAGTAAACTTTTTTTATACATGTAGTGGATGATTTCAGAAAATTAAATTTTTTTGGAATCCATGGAATTTTTTTATACAAGTTTGTTGGCGATAGACTGATGGACCACAATGCCGGACTACTGGATCTGTCACGATGGAAAACCCTGTTAACTTTTGCTACATAATCCGATCTCTTAGTTAGCTTGCTTCTCACTTCCGTTTTGTATAGCTCTCTTTTAAGTCCACTTTTTTCTGTCTCAGCCAATCAGGACAGTATGTTGTCTTTATCCTGATTGGCTATTCTCTCCTATACAGGGTGTTAACGAGTAGTTTCCGAGTTACATAGTCAGCATCGTAACACGTGGTGGTTACTACTCACATGTGAGCACTTGTTACGATGTTGAATGCGTAATTCGGAAACTACTTGTTGGAATTCTTAACTGTATTTAATGGTATACACAGTTTTATGTACCCTATTATTCTTCCAAATTTCATCATCCTAGATGTTGTAGAAAGTGAGGTATTACCTTGTTGATCTTAGTGGTGGCATTTCTGTTCATATCTCGGTTATTGTTCAAATTCGGACCCATTTTCATATGAATTTTTTTTGCTTAGAGTCGCATATTCCATCACCCCGATCATTTTAGTGATGAAATTTAACAATACGCTGTATATACCAATACCTCCTCTCTAGTTACTTTGATTTATACTGATGAAGGCTATGTTGTAGCTAAAATGTATACATATATGATTATTAAAAAACTCTTTTTGTAGAAAAGTGGTATCCTTTCTTCATCTATACTGATCTTAAGGTCAGTCAAATATTATATAATTTTTTATATGATATTATCTACGATATTAGACACTTTGACAAGAACTGACTTAAAACCAAACGGTTAATTTTGTGCTTTGATGTACAGTGTAATTAGTTGTTTTAGATACAATATTCTTGCATCTCATTGTTCCATTTTAACGACTGTTGTTTGTAAAATAGAAAGTGTAATTTTTGTGACATTAACCCCCTTGTTGTGATTCCACTATCTCATAAAACATTACACATTAAATTATTTAGCCGTTTTAATATAAATTAAGATTGTATAGTGGTAGATATAAAATAAACTGATTTTTCGATTGAGAGAAAAATGGAAGGAAAAATTCTGCAACCTGGATTCGAACCAGGAACCTCGACTATCATGGCGGACGCCTCTACCAATTGGGCTATCGCAGACACCTGGACAGCCAAGCTCTCTCAAGGTGTCTTAAAGACAACCAAGTTGTCACGGTTGAAAGCCCAATGGGAGACGGGAACCTGGCTCGCAGATCGAGAATTTCTCCACTCCAGTTTATAATCATATTATTTATTTATAAAATAAACTGACACCTGAAAAGGTTGTAAGTTAGATAAAGCTTAATATGTTGTGTGCTTTCCGTAATAATCCAGTTATTTGTCTAAAATCAATCTTACTTGGTTCCAATTATCTTATCATGAGACAGGATAACAACACAGAAAAAGAAATCATAGCATTTATTAAGAAATATTGACAAAGATTAAAGAATGATCAAACTATAATAAAGATAATAATTAAGTTTAATTTACACTTTAAATTATTAAAAAGCAGTTTTAATAACTGAAAATAAGGAAACAAAATAAAATTTCTTGAGTCCGACCAGTCTCGTAACAAGAAGGAAGATACAAATTGCGCACTGCCACCTTTTGTATAATTTCTACGCATAAAGCACATACAAAAGTTCCCAGCTTTTTACTAATATAAATATTATCACAAAGCTCACTAATCTCCACATGAAATGGAGTAGACGAATAAAACATTGCTAAACATATTCTCAATCCAACAAGCATATCTTACAAAAATAAACAATCAGACAGTGTATTTTGCCTTCACTATAAGCCCTACATCTCCTTTCAAATTAAAGGCATACTTATATAAGCTTACTGATTTTAGTCAGACTATATGACAAATATACCTGTTGTTTTACCAAAACACTGCTATATCAGCTTCTGAGTTGTATTTTTAACATAAAGCTAACAACAAGAAGCAGTAAATATTAACTAGAAGCACTTGGCTTCCCAAAGCTTACAATATATCTGAAAAAGCCATAACTGTAAACATCATGCAGAAAGCTTCTAAATCATCAAGAGATTAAAAGAGGACTGATTAAAACACTACAATCAATGGAAATAAAAGAAATGGGCTAAACAGCCTTCTGAGTTGGCCAAAATTAGACAGCAGCAGGAACATAAATTTAATAACACATTAACAGAAGCAATGATATAAAATTATTTGCACTTAGCAAACGACACAAGAATTTTAGCTTTAAAAAAAACAAATAAAGAATTAGAAAAAAAGATATATTTCTTTGAAATATTAAAGAAAACATCAAACAGAACTAGTGCTACAATAAAACATTTAAGCCACTAAATAGTAATTTGTAAAAGGAATCACGATTTAATAAAAGTCAGGCATCTTCTAGTGCTTTAAAGAGTTCTATTTCTGTTGGAAATGAATCCAGTCTGAAGCGTTTAAAGCGAAAACAATGTCCACTTGCTTTGATGATGAAAGAAAAATAACTCACCATCACTGAAGTGTCACCTGATAGACACAACAGTTTTGCTGGATCTTCCAGAAGGGATTGCATCGAAAAATAACCGTCCATTCCAATAATGATGAAACAAAAATTAGACATCTCTGGCAGAAGAAAATGGCTAAATTGCACTTTGTTGTTAGGCTAACAAGATGGAAAAATGCTCCGAAACCAAGAAGTGTCTAGAAGTCCTTCCGGCTGGAAGATTTGTTGTGTTGTCAGCATTGGAAAAAAATTGTACCTCCTTATATGTATTAGTACAATAATGACATATCATGCTTCTGGGACGTACAACAAAGAAAATATAAGCAAGTGAGGGTTAAGTCCCAACTACAGATTATGATTAGATAACCAAAAAAAAAAAAATTTTAACTTGTTTATAGGTATTTAAACAAAGCTTGGTAAATAAATAATTACCATTGGTAAGAATATGATGCAGAAGATGAAACATTTCCAATATTTCACTTATGCACCACATCATTATTGACTTCAGGGAGATGACTTCTTCTAATGCCACTTGTCTCTTAATCTTCTTCATTAATTTTTTCACAGTCCAATCTTCAAAGTCATTGTATCTGGCATACGGTTTGATACGTCCAAATTCAGTTTGTCTTGCATCGCCCTGGAGGGGAATCAAGCACATCTATGAAGGAGATGGTAGAAAACCTGCCAATTTCTGCAGTTTCTGAAAGGCTGCCACCCTTTGGCCCAAAAGCCAATAATCATTCCCTTTTGTACTTCTGATAAATCATTCCATTTCTGCATTGCAACAATTAAAATGCTTTTCGAATACCTATACTGCATTGTATACTGTATATTCATCCAATCTGCTGATGACACGCCATTTATTTTCTTATCTATTTAGTGCCTTCTATGATTGATTATTTAGTGCTGACATGACAAATAGGACATGGCCACATTAATGTGACTCGCCTGTTTATTTAACCATTTGCCCAAATTGGGTGTACCAAAGATTATAACAGTTACCTCTCTTCTTACTACAGTAATGAAGATTGGTTTGTTGCCATTGTTAAAGATTTCAGAGTTATTCTCTGAAATGTAGTGAAAGAGCAGACTGCCTCTTTGTTTGGTGTTGGTGCTCCCCCACACTGTACAGTGAACAGGGGCATCACAACTAAGGATTATGTTCACATTTTGAGTCGCTGAAGTCAAGAGTCTCTTTAAGTCTTCATTGATGTGTAATATTCCTCTTCAAATGGTAGATAGCCAGAGACAAAAATAATTTCTTTTTTCTCTTCACCAATTCAAAGAGTGATTTTGGCTACTGCCAAATCCTTAGAACAAAGTAGTACATTGGCAGTGCTTCGATAATATTCTTAATCAATAAGCAAGCTCAGGGAGATAGGTAAGAATAATCATAGATTAGCTTACATCTACAATCAGTCAGTCCTCTAATGGCACCCTTGGGGATACAAGACTTTTGGATTTGAGCGATGTGGATATTCTCAGTTAGGAAAACTTCATTGAGGATGGTATCTGCCAGTTTTTATGCTGAAGGTTTGCCTAGAGGGATCTCGGCATCAGCTGGCATGATTGAGATAATTTGATGTATAATTTACATTCCCTATTCCTCAGAGTTCTCGCATTTAGTTCCGATGGAACCATTATGATGGCTTTATCCTACATCTTCATGGTTGACCGAATCATGGTCATTTTTACAAGACTGGAGTCTGCCCTTGATCCCTGGTCCTGTAAAGGGTCCCCAGGCGTATTAATTAGAGTAAAAATATTATTTATAAATGATGGTTTATAACACAGGTAGTGTGATCCATCAAAGGGGTACCCGCTTGCTGTGATAAGGATAAATACTCCTGAATGTCGCCAGGTATCCAGGAGGCTCCATTGGAGACACTTTAACAGAAGTGGCTTCCACCCTTCAGCACAGGTCGCTTAACAACTTGGATTCAGAAATTGGTCTGCATACCTTTATTGGTTATTTAGGGATGCCCTAAGTCATTCCTACTTAAAAATGTAAAAAATAAACATTTATATTTGATTTCTATGTACATGTATTCTAATAGAGAATTTAATCTTGCTATATTTCACTAGCAGCTTTTACTTATTTGCAGGAAATGAGGCATCCAAAAACCTGTGGCTTTGGGCTATCTCATTCTCACCCATTCAATAAATTTATTCATTGAATAAAATAGCTGACATCGAACTTAGTTGCTATATAATTAGTGATTTCAAAGACTAAGGCAGTTACATGTTAGATTTACTTTTATTGTACTCATTAGCGACACTGATATCAACTGTAAAAGCTAACACTTTGTAAAATCTGCACGATTGACACTTCTTTTCCATTGTGAATGTTGCAAAATTCCAATGCATGAAAATTTCACCATAGCTCTCAAGTCAGAAATTGTGAATTTGGAACTTTGTTAATTGTTCTGTTAATGGAGTTCTTCATTTCCAGTCAATCAATAAGGATGTCATCATCCATGTCCCAAAACATTGATGCCATGTGATTGCTGGCCAAAGACTCTGTCTGGAATATCTTTTCCACCAAGATGACCATATGCTTCTGTTGCATTGACTGGATTTTCGTCTTCATTTGCTAATAAGTCATTATCACCTGTTTGATTCTTGAAATAATCCCCATGCAGAGAAGAATTTGCAGATTTTCAAGAATTGGTTAACTGCAGGTCGCAAGAGGGCTTGGAGAGACACCATACAAATGGTACAAGTGCGTACAGGTCATATAAGAAGTTCTTACATATTTCTGCACCCTGATCATTGATAGTGAGAAGCATTTGAACCCCTTAACAAAAATGATATATATTCTAACACCTATTACTTTGGAAAGAATATTAAATACATGTAAATTACTTTATCATATATAAATAAGCAGTAGATATATTTTTCTATTATGGTTGTCCGGTGGAAATTACAATTTCCTTACGATCGCATTGATAGATTCGAAGACGCATGAAGGAGTATCAAACTACGGGCACGCTTCTCACGGAATTTAGTAGATTTCGCTTTTCATCATCCACTCTCTCGTAAGTGGCAAGCTTGGTTGACAGAAGTGTGGAGGTCGCGGTCGGAAGCGCTGCCGGCAAGTTGGTAAAGCCGTCATCGCTCTTGGTCCGGTACTGTAAGTCCCCTCCCTCCAGGGGCACATAGAAGTCACTTTTTTTTTGTTTTACATAACAGGATCTTTTGCTAGCTTTTCTCAAATTGCACTGACTGTTATTGATAGAGAAGGATTAATTCGAGTGTGCCGCCTTGGGGGACTTCCCTCTCCCGGCGAGCCTTTGGCGCTCTTTATCGGTAGGGAAGATGGACTGTTCGGAAGGCGAAGCAGGAGCATCTTTCCTCCTGGGGAAAAGACGCCATAATTCGATCAGCAGTTCTAAGTCCCGGAATTCATCAACGGAAGAGATCACGCCTTCCCAAAATTCGGAAAAAAACAAAAGCAAGAAGGGTAAAGCTAAAAGGAAAAAAAAAAGTAAAAAGGACATAAAAGAGAAAAAAGGAACAAAGAACCAATTAGTCTCCCAAAGTCAGGAAAATTTAAATTCGCCTACCTTAGAGCAGTCTCCAAGTAGTAGTCCTGTCTTCAAAGCTTGGATTCCCCCTGTGAACCCAGCTTCAACCTCGACCCGGCCAGGTGACTTAGTAAATCAAATTAATATTGCAGCTCGGCCATGGCTGCTAATTACGGCTTCCCGTATAAATGGAGTATCTAATACCAATGAAAAAGGTAACTCTTCTGATCAGGCGCATATTCTACACGAAGAATCTATTTCACGAGGTTTGTTCCGGAAAATGATATCTTCGTTGGTGGGTCACAAACTAAGCGTGTCTAAACTGAACTCAGGAAAATTCTTGGTAAAATTTTTTAGTAAAGCTCAAGCCATCAGTTGCATTAAATTTACAGACATTGGCCTGTATCATTTGTCGTACGAAGTTCCTAAATTCCTCGTTTCATCCGTTGGATTCATTTTTGGAATAAGGCAAACAGTAACCTTACTAGATCTGCAAGATTATTCGGATCTAGGACCTCACATTACAGATATAAGAAAGTTTGCCCCGCCCTACGAAGGAGCTCGGTATGGTAAACTTCTGGTCTTTTTCAATTTGCCGAAACCCCCGCAAGAAATTAAGTTTGAGCATGAGATTTTCGCAGTATCTCCACCGCCGCCCAGACCTATGCAGTGCATAGCTTGCCACAAACTTGGGCATACGAAAACCAGGTGTAGGAATCTTCAAACCTGTTCTAAGTGTCTTTCATCCTGTCACTCTAGAAATGATTGTACAGCAACCAGCTTTATTTGTGCGAACTGTGATGAAAACCACTCTTCATATTATAGAGGGTGCACCAAGTTTAAATATGAAGCGCAAATTCGAGTGAAAATGGTTGAACAATATCTTTCATATTATGAAGCGAAGAGATTAGTGGATATGGAATTGGGGGCAAATATACCGGGCCATAGGTCCTTTGCAACAGTTGCAAGAGCAGTTTCTCCCAGCTCTACTATGAATTCTCACCAACAGTCGATCGCTCGTTCTGACGTCCATCAGAATCTTTCAGGTACAGATGGTTTAACTAGGAGGGACAGCGAAACAAATATCACTTGTACGACATGTGGTAGAGATGAGCTACCGCCAATATTCCCCTATCAGTTACCAATTCGTACCCTGTCGCAAACCCTAGCAAATGACCCCTTACTGACGCAAATCCACTGGTCTCAACTCTCTCCTTTCACCCTAGAGGAGCGTGGAGGTGATAAGACCTGCCCGCAGCAGTGCATGATTAACGGAACCCTCAATGACTCGGAGATTAAAACAGTATTAGGAAACCATACTATAGATCAATTGGTAAGCAACTGTCTGAAAATTTTTATTTCATCTATCGTGGAAACAAATAAAGGTGGTGAGCCTAAGTTAAATGATGAAGCTTTCAATATGATAAGATCCAAGTTCTCTCATACGCCGGTGTGGTTCGTAGATGCCGAGGATTGGTGGAATAAAATGCTCTCCCCTTTTTCTCCAAATGGTCCTATCGCCAGTCAGGAATAAAAACCATGTTGCGGTAGTGCATTAGAACATTAGAGGATTGATTTCTAATTGGGAAGATGTTTCTCTTTTGAAAAGTAAAGCAGATATTTTGACTTTTTGTGAAACTTTCCTAAGTCCGAAAATGTCAGTTAGTATCTCCAGATTCCATACTTATACAAACAATAGGGAAAAGCATGGCGGGGGGAATTTAACCTCGGTCAGCTCAACTATCCCCCACTACATTAACTTTTTCAAACATGTCAGAGATGTAGCTATTATTGATCTGGTAGTATTCCTTCAGGGAGTCTGGCTTAACGTTTATAGCGTCTATGTTCCTGGCTACCTGAGCAAAGATAACTGGAGGGATATTGCTAGCCTTTTCTCTCCCCCCTTCGTGGCCATTGGAGATTTTAATGCAAAAAGCCCCCGGTGGGGCTGTGAAAATTATAATCAGAACGGGCGCTGCCTAGAAGATCTCCAAAGTCAGTTTAATTTTACGGTTCTCTTCACCTCAGAACATACTTTTCATCCATCCAATTCTGCATGGTCCTCGGCAAATCTTAATCTGGCCTTAGTATCATTGGATTGCCCCTTCCCTATGCATCCGGAAAATATTCCAGGTACATACAGAAGAGCCAACCAGCCTATCCGTCTAACTATTTCCCTCAGATCTACGAAGTGTCCTCTTCGCAGTGCTACATTACCTGCATCTGACAACTCCCCCTCTTCTACTGCACATGGCCCTCAAGCCATAAAGGGCTGTTACTTTCGTTCCCCAGATATCCTCTCTATTCTGAAAGCTTTTCAAACTAATATTCAAGGCCCCATTTCCCACAAAGCCAGGGTCATTCCTATGAGACCATGTTGGTGGAATGCAGACTGTGAAGCAGCTCTATGGGAAAGGAATAAGTCTAGGAGGATGTTTCTGAAATGTAGGTGCGACCAATGCTGGCTCCTATCCAAAAGAGCTAAAGCAATATGCAAAAAAACCCTCAAGAAGTATAGAAGAAATTATTGGAAAACCAGGGTCCAAGATGATAGTCCTAATAGCATATGGAAAACCCTCAGATGCTTTCGAAAGAATGCGCCTTCGCTCATTCCTCTCATTAAAGATAAGGATGGCAAGCTGCTTGACCCAGGATCTTCTGCCAGAGCCATCCTTATGGCGACAGTAGGTTCCAACTCTACAGCTGATTTACCATGGCCTTGCCACCTATCGGGGGATTTCTGCTCAGAGGAGCTACGCTCCCCTTGGGAGAGGCCCTTTACAAAACTTGAACTAACTTCGTCTTTCAGATCGATGCGGACGGCTCCTGGTCCCGATCATTTACAAAATTCTACCGTCCTGTAATTTAGCGACAGTCAGCTGGGACTCCTACTTGAGGCCATCAACAAATCTTGGTTATCAGGCATTATTGCGCCTAGATGGAAAGATGCTACTATCTTTCCCATCCTCAAACCCAACAAGTCCTCTGACGATCCATTACATTATAGGCCAATTGCCCTTACATCATGCCTGATTAAAATAGTTGAGAGGATGGTAAATAACAGGTTGCAGCATTTTCTAGAGTCTCAAGAACTTCTGCCTAATTATTCATCAGGTTTCAGGAAAGGATGTGATCACATTCACTCTGTTATCAACCTTGTAGACGACATATATGCAGCGAGAGAGAAAAATGAGAGTATTGGTATCATCTTTCTCGACATTAAGAAAGCTTTCGACTCTGTGCTTCATGACCTACTGGTAAATAAGCTAATAAGTATCCAAGTTCCCAGCAGACTAGTGTTATGGATTTCTTCCTTTCTCAGAATGAGGAAAATTGGTGTTAAGTTTCCCGGAGGGGAAGTCTGGACAAACAGCCACCAAAGGGTCCCATAGGGATCCATTCTAAGCCCCACACTTTTTAATATATACACAAGAGATGCTTTTAGTAACGCTCCCATGGAGATTAGTAAAAATGTTTTTGCAGATGACATGGCTATTTGGTTTGCGAGTAGTTCCATCCCAAACATCCGTGCAGCTTTGCAAGACGCCTGCGATGCGCTTGATAGCTGGGGAGCTGAAAATCACCTTAACTTCTCTCCCGATAAATCGGTAGTTATGGGTATTGCCAAAACAAGGCCTTCTCCGCTTCTCACAATCGTTATGCAAGGAGAAAAACTCCTTTGAAGACGCACCCACAAATTCTTAGGTTTCTTATCGATGATAAACTATCCTGGAAGTGTCATATAGCAGAAACAAAAAGACGTCTTCAAAGAAACCTGGCTCAGCTGAAGCTTATCACTATGGCAAAATGGGGACCAGCATGGAGTGAATCCTCCAAACTCATCAACACGCTTATAAAATCACGGATATCTCAGCTATCATCTTTCTCCTTGCCTCCAAGAGTGAAATTGAGTCTCTAGTCAAAGAAGAAAGGAAGATTATCCGAAGTTGTCTTCACGCTCTCCAATCCTCGCCTTGTTCGACGCTTTATGTAGAAGTGAACTTACCTCCCCCATATCTAAGGTGGGAAGCGAAGGCAGCTGCACAACTCTTCTCAATCTGCCACGTCAAGTCTAATCTTATTGAGAGCACTTCGCTGGCCGAAGAACCTCATATCGTTATGAAGTCAAATAAACTCAGATCTCTCATATCTCAAATCTTAACAAAACTTAATTGTGGACGTTTCAAAACTTGTTACAATTACAATATTAAAAAATGTCTGGAAACACCCTCCACCTGATCTCATCTCGGATACTCCAAGGCAGGTCATCGAATCTCCCATGCGACCTCTAAGGGATAAACTTTTCAATGATTTCCTGAGAGATAAATATACTGGTTTTATCAAAGTATATTCAGATGCTTCCCTGTCTCCCTCAAGTCTTATGGGGGGGATCGGTGTGTACATAAAAGGAAACCACATAATCTCCAAAAAAATCGAACCTGCAACTAGTTCAGCTTGAATTAATATCAGTTCATTGCTCGTTAACTACCCTTGCAACTCTACCCCCAAACCATTATCTGATACTTACGGACTCGAAAAGTGCGCTTTTATCTATTCAATCAAGTTTCCACAAATTCCGCTGGTTTTATAACAACCTTATCGGCCGAGTGATGAGCCTTCTACATTTACTCGAAGGGAATAATTATTGTATTAGATTCCTCTGGGTACCTGGCCATCACGGAATAAGCGGAAATTAATTAGCAGATAATCTAGCTCATTGGGCGAGAGTTGGGAATAAACCTATTTCAATATCTCGAGTAGACACTTCATCCTTTCGAGACTGTATACGGCAAAGCGTTATTGTGAATTGGAATAACCTTTGGCTTGCGGAATCCAAGGGAGCCTGCTAAAAAAACCTCTTCCCAAGGATAGGAAACTTTAACCATTCCTCACCAAAATGGCTCTCTTATCAGCAAAAGTCTATCCTCTTCAGGTTAAGAACTGGTCATGTGCGGCTAAATAGTTTTTTGTACAAATTAAAAAGAGCGCCTACAGAGCGCTGCAAGTGCGGAGCAATAGAATCAGTAGAACACGTGCTGCTCCATTGTCCCATTTTTTACCGTCATAGGGAGCCCCTTCTGCAGGAACTCCAACGCAGAGAAATTGAAATATCTTTACAAAATATCCTCCTTGCTTCCCCGATGAACCAGAAAACTAAGAAAATAACAGTGAAAGTTCTTTTTAAATATCTACTCGAAACCAATTTGCTAGAAGTATTAGAAAAACCTCTTGTCAGTGATTAACTTAACCTAGTAATCTAAATCTGAGAGACCCCCTTTTCTAGCGCATAATCAGCTAGTCTCCTTCCCTGGGAGACGAGAGCTGTGAAGGAAGGAAGGAAGGAAATAAGCAGTAAATGACAGTCTATGATGCTGACTATTGAAGTTAAAATTCAAGCAGCCTTGGTTTTTGAATCAAACTAGGTCACAATGCAACTGAGGCATTCTGAAATGTATGTCAAGCATATGGACAGGATGCCTTGTCAATCTGGGATGGAGATGAATCCCTTATGACGTAACAAAGAAGGCTAGGTGTCACAACACAAATTGTGGTGTAACAATGATGCTGAGTGTCATGGCACACTTAGTGACGTAGCACCTCCTTCATTATGCACTTTGAAATCCATAACGCATTGCTTATAGACGGTGTAGCTATTATTGACTCTGTTATTTATTTCTGTGACATTTGGTTTCATCTGTATTGCGTCTATGTTCCCGGTTACCTATCAAGAGAAAAATGGGCGTCCCTTATCAAGTCCTTCACCCCCCCCCCATTTATTGCTATTGGGGACTTAAATGCTAAAAGTCCGACCTGGGGGTGTGCCTCTTACAACCTCAATGGCAAATATTTGGCAGAACTACAACAACTTCATAATCTCTCCATACTGTACTCATCGGAACATACATTCCTGCCCTCCAGACCGGAGTGGCCTTCAGCTAATTTAGATTTAGCTGTTGTTTCATGGGATTGTCCATTTCAAACTTATCTTACCACATCACCTGGATCATATGGCAGTGATCATCAGCCAGTCCGTCTCTGTATCTCCATGAGCACTAAAGCGTGTCCACCTGCATCTTCGTTCCGTATGCTCCATCCTAATTCCTGTGTTGCCCCCTCATCGGCAACCCAACAAGAACCTGATCTGGGCTCATTTCGTTCCCCGGACATTATTGAAATGCTACAGCTACTCCAAGCGAAAACCACGAAAAGGCGTGGCGTCGCCCTTCGCCTGCTGAAACCGTGTTGGTGGGATCCAGAGTGCGACAGGGTAGCCAGTGAAAGAAATAGAGCGAAAAGGGCCTATCTAAAATGTAGATGCTCCCAATGCTGGTTAGCGCTCAAAAAGGCTAAGGCTGTCTGCAAGAAGATCCTCAAGAAGAGTAGAAGAACCTTCTGGGCTAACCAAGTTAGAGGCAACCGTCCGGGTAATATCTGGAAAACTCTGAAGCTTTTCCAGAGACGTCCCCCCCTGCGTATTCCTCTTCTTAGAAACAGCAATGGCGTAATACTTAACCCTGAATTATCTGCCAGAACTATCCTACACGTGTCCATTGGAACACGGGCGGTTCCCCCTCCCGGTTGGCCAAAATGTCTTCCCTCCTCCTTTTGCCCGCATAGTGATATTTCGTTGTGGGAGCGTCCATTCACGGAGTCTGCCTTCCTCTCGGCACTTAGGTCTAACCGCACTGCCCCCGGCCCGGATGAATTGACCAACCCCACTTTCAAAATGTTAAGTGAGAGCCAAAGGCGTCTTGTGTTGGAAGCAATCAATACATCTTGGATCACCGGGATCATACCATCTAAGTGGAAGGACTCAATTATCTACCCTATCTTAAAACCTGGTAAACCTCCTGAAGATCTAACGAGCTACAGACCCATAGCCCTCACATCGTGTTTCATCAAAATCGCTGAAAGGCTTGTTAATAATAGACTCCTACACTTCCTTGAGTCTAACAATTTGCTTCCCACCTATTTTTCTGGCTTTAGGAAGGGGGGTAGCCACATTCTCCCTGTCATTAATCTAATTGATGATATTCTATTGGCCAAAGAGAAGGGAGAATGTACCGGAGTGATATTTCTAGACATTAAGAAAGCTTTCGACTCTGTGTCACATACATTACTTATTGACAAATTGATCGACCTAAATATTCCACGAAGACTAATCGGCTGGATTTCTTCCTTCTTAAGACTGAGGAGAGTTGGAATCAAATTCCCTGGGGGAACTGCTTGGACGAAATCCCAGCTTGGTCTCCCTCAGGGATCAGTCCTAAGCCCTACTCTCTTTAATGTCTTTGTTAGTGACATTTTCCGGAATACTTCTCCTGCACTGGGGAAAAGTGTTTTCGCCGATGATGTGGCTTTTTGGTGCTCGCATAAGTCCATCCCAAATGTCAAAGCCCTGCTGCAGAGCACCTGTGACACCCTTTCACTATGGGGACAGGAAAATTGCATCAACTTTTCTCCAGATAAAACTGCGATTATGTGTTTTGTTAAATCGGGCCAGCCCCCTCCCATGTTAATTTTCCTGCAAAACAACCGACTCCCATTCAGGCACAGTCACCAGTTCATTGATGACAAGCTGAGCTGGCGACCTCACATTAGATCCATGAAGAACAAACTAATCAAAAACCTTGCTCGAATCAAGCTCGTCATGAAAGCCAAATGGGGGCCCCCCTGGAGAGAGTCTTCATCTCTCCTTAATGCGCTTGTCAGGATCCCAGACCTTTCAGCGATCTTCCTTCTCCTTGCTTCCAACAGCGCCATTGATCCTTTATTAAAGGAGGAAAGGAAAATTATTAGACATAGTCTCCATGCTTCTTCCTCGTCCCCCTGTGCAACATTATACATTGACGCAAATATCCCTCCCCCCCCTCTTAGGTGGGAAGCTAAGATGATCTCTCTCATTTACGCATACTGCTTAGCGTCCAGCAGATACATAGAATCCCTTTCTTTTGCTGATAATTGTGCTCTAATACTCAAGTCAGATAGACTGAAATCTCTCACCTCACGGGCCCTTACCAAATTCCAGTTTGAACGCTTGAAGCTTTGCAACTCGACTATTACTAGCCCAATCGAGAAGCTCCCAGCGGAAATCACCTTCGCAGAAATTCCAAATTGGGTACTTGAGCACCCCTCAGCTCAAAGTAGAGATCATCTCCTCAACAGCTTTTTAAGTGAGAAATTTCCTGGATACCGACGTGTATTCACAGACGCTTCGTTGTCGCCCCCTAGCTTTAATAGGCGGAATTGGTATCTACTCATTTAATGCCTTATTAACATCTCAAAAAGTAGAACCTGCTGTCTCCTCCTTCCAGCTTGAGCTAACATCCCTTCATAAAGCCTTACTCACCATCTCCTCTCTTTCCTTAGGGCGCTTTCTAATCCTATCGGACTCCCTAAGCGCCCTAAGTGCTATACATGTAGCCCTAACGAAAGGGCGATGGTTTTACAAAAACTTGTTGGGAATTGTAATTAACCTTCTACTCCTTCTCGTCTCTGATGGTTATTTTATCGGTTTTACCTGGATCCCTGGCCACCACGGTTTCCGCGGAAATGAACTGGCCGATCGGCTTGCCTTTTGGGCAAGAGTGGGGAATAAGCCAGCAAGACTATTGCTTGTAGATGCTCCGATCCTCAATGGCGTCATCCGGAAGCACCTGTTGATGCGATGGAACGATGTGTGGAATGCAGAAACAAAAGGAAGCCACTACAAGATCCTATTTCCAAAAATTGACTGTATTCGCTCTTCCTCTCCCAAATGGCTTTCCTTTATCCAAAAATCTACCTTATTTCGTCTCCGGAGTGGCCATCTCCCCTTAAACCATTTCCTTCACAAACTTAAAATCTCTCCCACCGATCTGTGCAAATGCGGCTCTCCGGAAACGGTCGAGCACGTTGTGATGCATTGTCCTCTCTTTTGCCAACAGAGGGACTCCCTGCTTCATGCCCTGTCGGCCCGAAACATCGATCCCTCTTTGCAAAATATCCTCCTTGCTTCCCCAATGTGCCAGAGAGATAAACATGTTGTCGTCAATCTGCTATTTCTCTACCTACATTAAACGGGTCTCCTTGAAAGGATCCAGGGGCCGCTAGTGCCCGTGCCCTGACTGCTATTACCTCATAGTGCGCTGTCTTGTACACCAAATCAGCTAGTCTCCTCCTGAAAGAGACGAAGGCTGTGAAGAAGAAGAAAGAAGAAGAAGAAATCCATAACTAACACCTTTTTATACAGGATGTCCAAAAAGTCTGGTAACATGGCAGATATCTCAAAGCTGTCAGGTAGATGAGAACTGATGAGTGTGGTTTATAGATAATAGGGGGGGGGGGGGAATTCATTGCCACACTCAAATTTGACTTTGACCCTCAAATTTAAGGTCATCCATTTGCTAACTCGAAAATATTAAAGATAGAGAAAAATTTCCAGTTGCTACCCTGTAGAGCAACACCACATTAGTCTAAAAACAATTTTTAATCACACCCTTCCCCTTGAAAGATTTTGAGATAATGGGCGAGAAAGAGTCTTTTAAGGTCAGGTTTTAATTAGCCTTCCCAGCGGTGTGCTTCACTGCAATTCAAATGTGTTAGAACCCTCGGCCAACCTGCCCAGCCCAAGCAGACCTTGAGTGACTCTTTGTCGCCCATTTTCTCAAAATCTTTCAAGGGGAAGGGTGTGATTAAAAATTGTTTTTAGACTAGTGTGGTATTGCTCTCCAGGGTAGCAATTGGAAATTTTTCTCTATCTTTAATAGTTTTCGAGTTAGCAAGTGCATGATCTTAAATTTGGGGGTCAAAGTCAAATTTGAGTGCGGCAATCAATTCCCCGTCCCCCTATTACCTATAAACCACACTCATCAGATCTCGCCTACGTGGCAGCTTTGAGGTATCTGCCATGTTGCCAGACTTTTTGGACACCCTGTATAAGCTTAAGTATGTAACTTCTCAGTACAAAAGATCATTTATGCTTCCTCTCTCTCATTCTCAGATATAGTGGCCGCTTCTGAGAATAATTTCCATTCACTTAGCTTAATATTACCAAGATCTTCACTCTAATCCCCCGTTGTTGGTTACCCCAACCCTTTGAACTCCAGATAACTTCCAAATAACACAACGAAATAGTTACGTTAATCAAAATGGGGATCTTTATTAAAACTGATATAGGTTATAATATAAAACAAAATTTTGCTACTAACTGCAAGGTTTGATGGGATGTTTATGGCTACTAAGATTAAGCAAAAAAAATACATTCGTAGTTGTTAACTAAGATGGATCGGCTGATACAATATAATCACTATCCATACACAACTAAACAAGAAATTAATCCTCCCGAGGAAGGTATAGGAAAGTAGCGGAAGCGCTGAGGTCATCTGTTTTTACCCTTTTATCTGCACTTCCCCCCCCCCCCCCCGATTTTTTTAATCCAACAATTGATTTTCTCAAACGTAGTATTTAGAAAATGAAAAAGAGCTCTATCTTTCGTTTCTCATCATTTCCGAACGAATGATATATGACATGCCATATGTTGCCATAGTTCTAAAGACCAAGTGACTTCCACCCCCACAACTCCGACCTTATTCGGACAATTTGGCCCAAACTTTACAGTAATGTTTTTCTTGCTTAGAGGAATCTGCACACCAAATTTTATTCCTTTATATGCATAAATATGCATAGACCATTTGGTCCCCTCTAATTTCCGCCCCCGAAACTCCGACCCCAGTGAACCAATCAAAACCAAACTAAATAGTGAAGATGCACATGCTCATAGTAAGCTGCATTCCGAATTTCAACCTTCTACCTCAAAAAATGCGGAAATTATGAAGAGGACGGGCGGACATTGTGAAAACAATAAGTAGCTCCATTCTTCCTCTACTTAATAATCAGAAAACAAAAAAACAACAACAACAAAAAAAAAAAAACGAGTATTAACTATTTCTTATACTGAAATGCTTGAATGGCAATACTGTCTCTTACTCCCTTTATACATTATTAGTCCCTTCATTGTCTCTCAATTATGCTCAGTCATAACAAAAAATATATATATATATGCGTCACCTATAAACGCTGACATTTATAGTGAATTACGCGCAGGCCCACTTAATCTATAAATTATACCTTCACACAACTGGTATACTCATAGGTTTGTCACTCGCACTACACAAGATTCTTTTTGATGCTGGTCCCGAATGTCACTTGGATTTCCACTCAGAAATTGTCCGTCGATCCTTGATAGTTTGGCCAGATGAATCACCTCCTATAGGTCTCCATCGTGGTTCGTCTCCTGTTTTTCTGTTTATGGTAGCACATCCAACGTGCGGCGAGCTCCTGGAGGGGATCTGACCTTTGCTTGCTGATTCCACACGCCCTCTCCCTGACAGCCCTGCTTTTGGAGGTCACGTTGTGGAGCTCAGCACATGTTTGCCCCTCGCTGCTGAAGGCCCTAGTGCTCAAGGATGCTGACTGCATACGACGAGGTAGGAAACAGCCAACGAAGTTATACCTTATCTCCGCTTTTCCTCACTCCCGGCTATATCGGCCGATCCCTCCTTGCCCTGACACAGTGCTCCGCACTAGGTACGGACACCTGTTGCTCAACCGGCTCTCCTACCATTCGCTGCTGCCCGCTTACGATGCTTGCTCAGTACAGGTTCATTCACTTGGGATCCATGTACTTGAACTCGGCCTGCCTATGCGCCCACCTTCGCGCCTGGTTCTCGACAGCTGGCCTGTTCAAAAAAAGAAAGTTTCTTTCTCTCTTGGAACTTGATTCGATCGTCCTTTGTCTTTCACAGCTCTAATGTAAGTCTTTTTCTCTCTCTTTCCCCCTGTCCCTCCTATTGTTCTTTTTCTTTTTGACCTTCTCTTTAATTGGTCCATCTGCACAATTCTCGGAATCCTTCCCCAGCAAGAGTCGTTGTTGTGGCAACCCCACTCCTTCCTGCTGATGACTTTCCCACCAAATTTTCACGCACAGAGGGAACAACATGTTTTTTTTTCCTGCCCCAGCATTGCCATTAATAAAAAAAGCTGAATTTTTTTCTCTTATATCAATATAAAGCTATTCCATTGTGCCATTGGAACGTTATGACATATTAACATATCGTAAAATAAAATTATTTCACTAATTGTAAACTATGATTTGCCTAAAATCTGTGGAGGAGGGGGGGGGTTACGTCCCATAATCATTGAAACCTGTTTTAAAACTCGAACTCTCTTCCTTTGCTAAATTTAATTCAACACATATGTTTTTATCTAATAAGGCATATCTGTAGTGGCAGGTCATCTGCCATATTTATAAAATATGGCACATGTCTCGTCACACAGTCCCATCCCTCAAAAAAAAAACAAAATTACTCTCGGTAATTTAACAATAAAAACCAAAAGGAAAATGATCCCATATACCTTAACCCCTGTGAAATTGACCCGAAACCAAAATAACCCTACTTAAATGGTGCCCGAGTCACTGAAGCCTGCGAACAGCTGAATGAGTGGTATGGCGCCGACTCTCGCCCGATGGCCTCCCACACGTCCCTCCCAAACAGCCCATCTGCTGGAGGCCACGTTGTGGTTCAGCCACCGACAAGTCCGCCACTCACGCTACTTGGAGCCCCAGTGGTCGGGAGATGCCGGCCGACTATCTTGGAGTAGAGTCCCAAACTCTCTCGTCCGCAGATTGCAACCGCTCGCTCCCCCATCCTGGTCTCTGCTCCTCATAAGCTGACAACACCCGACAACACCTGCTGCTTGAGTCCACACATTCACCCTTCGCTGCTGCACCCCTCCACTTGGATTGGAACAAAAGTTCTTCCCCATCTCACGCCATTTTAGATTGATTTTCCACAACAACGCAAAAGAACACTAATAATTTCGTTTACCCGAAAAAAAATTTATCATATATAAATAAACAAAAAAATTTATCATATATAAATAAGCAGTAAATGAGAGTCTATGATGCTGACTGCTGAAGTTAAAATTCAAGCAGCCTTGGTTTTTGAATCAAACTAGGTCACAATGCAACTGAGGCATTCTGAAATGTATGTCAAGTGTATGGACAGGATGACTTGTCAATCTGGGATAGAGATGAATCCCTTGTGACGTAACAAAGAAAGTTAGGTGTCACAACACCAATTGTGACATGACAATGATGCTGAGTGTCATGGCACACTTTGTGACGTAACACCACCTTTGTTACACACTTTGAAATCCAATAACTAACCCCTTTTTATATAAGCTTAAGTATGTAACTTCTCAATACAAAAGATCATTTTTGCTTCTTCTCTCTCTATTGTGATCGTATACAGATATGTTCTTATCTAATAAGGCATATCTGTAGTGGCGGGTCATCTGCAGTATTTATAAAATAAGGCACATGTCCCATCACCCCCTCAAAAATAAACCCTGCTCTGGATGATTGCCACTGTTGATAAAGATGCATGTAGGTACTCTTTACAGTGTGATATCATTTGATATCACATCAAATTCAGATAATTTGAGTTTGTTTGTTTTATTTTTCAACAAAATTATGGTTTTGAAATTGCATGTTATTTCGCTTGCGCATTTTTTTTTTTTATTTGAAACTTTCCTTTTCAGTGCCCGTTATCCATGGCAACGCTAGAGGAGTGATTCACGTGATCATTGTTGCTAAAGCACAATTGGGGCGTTGCCATGGTTACCGAGCTGACCGAGGGAAAAGTGAAAGGAGCTCCAAAAAATAGAACAAGGGAGATGATGGGGAGATTTCTGATTGGTTGAGGGGGCGTTTTGAGCGGGATGGGGACACAGATGATTTAGAGAAGAGGGGAGAGGAAGCCATAGTGCCTAACTCCAAAAGAGATAAACAGAACGAAACTATGGATAATTTACCAAGAAAGAAGACACACAACCTCTTGTCCACATGTAATTTTATAGGTAGCTTGAGGAGAGTAGCTTATCCACAGCTACCTATAAAATTACAAGTGGACAAGAGGTTGTGTGTCTTCTTTGTCCAAAAGAGATGCTCAATTTCCCTCTGATTTATGTAATAGGTTTCTCTTGGTGAATGAGAATAAGAGCGGGATGATAGAATTAGACTTAGTAAATATTGTCTGTGATACGACATTGACATACAGACATTTTATATAGAATTTGGTTGGACTTGTCAGCGGAGCGTAAAAGGTGGGACTTATTGCAAGATAAAGGACTGCAACGCTGAATAAAACTTTGCTTGGAACAAGTGGGAAAATTAACTCGGACTGAAAAGCAGACATTGGGACTTTATACTTGGATCAGCAATTTTACTGATAAGGTTTGCATTATTCCATACTCACCTAACATCTCTCCGACAGAATGTCACCTGCTTAGATCATTGGATAATCATATTCACACATGGCAGTTTAGAAATCATCTCTCTCAAAATAGACTTGCAGTACTTTTTCATGTCCTAACCAAAGATTCCTATCGACATATGGGATTTACATATTACCCGTTGTATTATTGATTGTGAGGGGTATTATTTAGATAAATAATAATTGAATGTCTGTATAAGTTATGTGAGCGCAAATGTATCACTGAAAATATTCAAAAATTTGCTAAGAATTCAGTATCTACCGTAAAAGTGTAAACAAGCGCCGCATTCTATTTACCGCCACACTGATTCTACATTGAAGGTAATAAGCGCCACGCTCAATTAACTGCTATGGCGATTATCGAAATTGTTGATGCCACCACCGAGTTGATTTCAACGCATAAAATACTGCACTGTAAGCGATTGGTAGACCATTCTGAGTAATAGGTACTGCTTATAATAGCCATTTTATCATTTCCCTCTAAGCCAATGGGCACTGCTGCCTAAAATTGCTGATTCCCAGCTTTCGCAGCAAAAGTAAGTGAACGGTTTTATAATGGGATGAAATTAGGTTTTCGTTATATGTTGAGAGAAATAAGTGCCACACCCAATTAAGCACTGCAATGAATTTGCTCTGAACCGAATAACTGTTGCGGCACTTGTTTGCGCTTTTACAGTAAGATGCACTATACAAGAACTTTTTAAATGGCCTTGGACTTACTGCCAAATTGTTACTGATAATTTTGTGAAAAGATAAAATAACGTGTAATTTCAATATGATACATCCCCTTGAGAATGCTAATTATATTTCACACCTATCAAATATATGAAATGAAATTACTCTCTTTTTATTTTGCCAATTGGAAAGAAAATTAAAGGGGAAAAAAAACTTTTATAAACTTATTATTTTTCTGCAATTTTTTATTTCTGTTTTTGTATGTTTTTAAGGGTGACCAGTGGAAGTCTTGGATCTGACCCATCTGATCTTGGGCTTGTTCCAAATGGAGCCAGATGTGCTGAGAATAAGGTGGTGATAAAATTTTTATAGAAATTTTTTATATCATGTAAAATTGCAATTAAAAATTGTTTGAAATATTCTTTTCTGCAAACATTAATTTAATTCTAGATATGCAAGAACCAAACTTGTCTGACGTTAAAATCTCTTGAGGCGCCGGGGAGATGCCCTTCAAACAATGTTGGGCTAGACTGTTCTGGTCATGGGGTACGTTTAATTACTAAATTTACTCACTTAAAATTGAGATATAAATTTAGTTAAAAATGTTATCTGCCATGAGTGATCTTGAAATGTGCAATGTGTGTTGTAAATTTTAAAGGTAAATTTAAAGCAAAAGATGAAGGTCTCAATTATCAATTAGCATATATAAAAATTTTCAGTTCTCAACTCAAAATTAATAAAATATACAAAAAAACTTTCATTTCTTTCCTTCCTCTGCGATTGAGACAGTCGCCATTCTTCAGGATACTGTGATGTCACAGCTTGCCATGGTGTAAGGAGGAATTTTGGAATTGTGATGTCATCGGGTTGTTGGGGAAGCTACAGAGCATTGCATTGCATAAACGAATATGAAAACCAGAGCGATTGTACCGTAAATCTTCGTTTATAAGGCGAGAAATTGTATAGCAAAATTAGGGACAAAAACCAGGGGTTGCCATATATATGAGGGTAAAATTTTAATGTCCCCACATACGCCATTTTGTTTCCCGCATTTATTGCTTCCGTATCCAACATTTTGTCCATGACTGAAAGTGAAAGTGAACTTAAAACAACATGATAAAGTGAAAGTGATTGGACAGCATTTCAAATCTTTTAAGGATGAAGTCAGGAAGCAATGGATTTCTTAGATATCATCAGACAATGTACAGAAAAAAAAGATGGTAATCTAAAAAAAACAAACCACAGATATGTCCACAGTTGTCACTTGGGTTAAAACCATGTGGGAATCACGGCCAGAAAGCAGAGTTTTTTGAAGACTAGCATTAGTAACAGTATGTTTGGTATTGATGACTTGCTGTGGGAGGAACAAAAATAGAATTCTGTCACAGATGAGTAAAATGAGGAAGTGCAAGGGCTGGAATGGGATAGGATACTGATGAACTGTTGGATCAAAATATCTTCTTAGAATTATTTGGAGAGACTGGTGACGAGGAGGCTCATTTTGAAGGTTTATAATCTTTATGTACCGTAATAATGATATCTAATATGAGAAATAGAGGCCTTACAATATATTATAGTTAGTTTGAAAAACTGACTAGTTTCACCATTTATTCCCGGCTTTTTCAAAGTGATAAGAAGAGGAAATTAATTATAACGCTTTTATACAGAATTGTGAACATAACAATTTCTATGATTGGATAGGATTATACAATTATATGAGACTATTATACAGGAATATGAAGATAACAATTTCTGTGATTGTATGGAATTATTGGATAAAGGAAATGCAACTGTTATTATTTACAAAGATTCATATATAGCAAAAGTTAATACATATCTCATTGCTAATCACTTCTTTGAAATTCCCTCTGACCCTGCCATTCATACCATAGATCTATCGTCAACAGAGCTCAGCATTTCAGATATTTACACCAACTTATTCCTCCCAACCCTAGACTACCGAAATTAAATGCACTCATAAAATTACATAAACTGAACAAACCAATACTGCCTGTTGTGAATTACACCCCTGCACCAGCCCACTACGTAGCCATGTCCCTATCCAAACAATTGTTCAACAAGAAAATACTTTCCAACGCCTTTAATGCTTCTAAACAGTATAGATCAAGTAACAGGCTGTTGAGCATCATTATACTTGACCGTATTTGCCTTATGTCTTTAATTATCGTTAATTTGTACACCAACGTCCCTGTCCAAGCCACCCTTTCTATACTCGAGAATCTATTATTCTCATTCCGTATTCCGAAACCCGTTTCTATTGAACTTCTATCGATCCTCAGTGTTATCTTGCAGCATATTTATTTTTCATTTAATGACAATTTTTATTCGCAACTTTCAGGCTAGGAATGGGCTTTTTGCTTAATAGTTTTCTTTCAGAAGTTTTCTTGCAAAACCTAGAATCTGTCGACATCCAGCCTTTACTTTCTAACAAAAATAATTGTAGCTTATTTCCGGTATGTGGATGATGTCCTAATTGTCTACGATTCCCGCTATTCTTCACCGAATATTATCTGTGATTTGTTTAACACCTTCTCCACATCAATTCACTTTCAAATTAGAATCTGACAACATTATCCCATACTTTGATATTTCCATATCCAAAGACTTTATAAACTACCGATTTACTATCGATATTTACCGTAAGCTTACAACATCATCAAATTTAATTCACGCTTTGTCCACCCATCCTATCACATATAAAATCGCTTCCTTTCGTTATTTAATTGACTGCACCCTCCAACTTCCCCTAAATGGATTGTTGATAACATAGAATGCTTCCTCTTGTAACATAGAATTCCGCATCAATCATTATCTAGCCAAATCAAATGGCTATTCTCGTTCATTCATCCACCGCATTGTCCATAAACGTATCCAACGTTTCCAAAATCCGATGTCCCAACCGCCTAACCCTATATCCAACCAAAAATATTGGATCTTCCTCACCTTCGGAGGCGAAATTCTTATCCACAAAAGGCATAAAAATTACGTTCCGAACAAGCAATTCCATTAGATCCTCACTTAACCCCCCCGCAATCTATCCCTAATAATGATTTCAGTGCCAGCGGAATATAAATTTTGTGACCGCTTTTATATTAGTGTGACGTTGACACAGTTTTCCCACACGATATAAACAACACATGGCGTCATACATGAAAAAAAGGGGCGCCCCCCCCCTCACCAGAACAATAGACGACTCCATGAGGATTCTACAATATTGCAACAATCAAGCAAAAATAGCCATACTCGAAAATAAAGAAATATTCAAGGCCCGATCGCATTCACTGTTGGATATTCCCAACACACAATTGTTATTTGACATTTTTCCAGTGATCCATTCGTGATCTATTGTAATGAAGTTCCATAAGATTTATTTAATTGTTAAAACTTAGCCAATCACAGGGTGTTATGTTCCTATATTGTGAAGTTTTCACGTGTTGAATTTAAAATCACTTTAGGTCATTGAAATAATAATGTACATTATTCAATTTAGCAGTGGGAATGCAAATTTGTAAGAATTTTTGTGGTACGAATTCACAGTATTGATAGAATTAGGAATTCTAAAAAAGGATAAAAGTCACGGGTATACAATTGTGAATCAACAGGAGGAGAGGTGTTGTGTCAGGATGAGGCTGTCTTTTGAGTTGTATTAGAATATGTTTAAAATTGGTCTTTGAATTTATTGCAGACACGTACGCAAGGGGGGGAGGGGTAGAGCAACCACCCCAAAAATGCTGAAGGTTCATGATTTTCATTTCTGTGAATTTAAATCGCTTGTTTAAATTCTATTAAAAATTCTGAGTGAAGAAGGAGTAGTGGAGTGGTTGGCGAGGGGTTGTTTTTATTTTCAGTTTTTTAATTTTTCCCTTTTTTTCCTCCTTTGGTCTGTTGCAGTGCCATTTCTCCTCCCCCCACCAGTCATTCCACTCCTTGTTCACTCCAGTTAAACAAAAGGATTTTTTCCCCTTTGACCTACACTGAACCGGACCAACAACTTCCTCATTCACATCTTTCATTGCCAGAAGATGACTTAAGTCGAAAGGGCTTGCGATTTTAATTTTATTTCTTTTCACGTTTTTCAATTTTTATTATAAGATTTTCACAAAAATGAAATCTATATTTTGTAAGCAGATTGATTTTTTTTTATATCAACAATGTATAATAGCATAAAGTTCACAAGCAACTTTACAAAAATATCACTTAAATATGTTCATTTTTAATTAGTATTACTGTAATTAAAACATAATAAAAAGAATGGATTATTCGAACAAAAGGTCCAATAAGTCGAGAGTTCGACCTCCCGTGGAAAAATTCTTGGGTACGTGCCTGTATTGATATATAGAAGCATTAGATTAATTGGAGGATTGATTGTAATATGAATTATAAGTAAGAATTGAAATGATGATGTTTTCTTTAATTTTTCTTGTGGGATTATTGTAAAATGTGAAAGGGAGAGATGACCTGTGTGACAGTTAGCCCTCTCGTTTTACTTTTAATTAATATTTTATCTTAATTAATAAGTGGGCATCATTTAAATGTAATATCCCTTAACAATTAGCTTAACCTAACTAACTTGTACTGCGTACAAATCTTTAATTAGCTTAAGCCCAGTACTGCTGTGATCGTATAGTGTTCTACCTGCTTAACCTTATCTCATAACTTTAAACCCTTAACTTATCCCCCGTTTCCTTCTGAATTCTAAGTTGTCTAGTAATTAAAACGATCCAAATAGGAACAACAAAAATTTGATAACTAGTATTCGTTTATTGATATAGACATAAATTTTACCTTTGGCAATTCTTATTATTTAGCTATCTCCAATTGTAAAGACTGTTATGAATCAAATTTGAATATGATACAATTTTACTAAGTGAGAGTCCTATTAACGCTAACAAGGAATAATTTAGATATGTCAAAAAATATATATAATAAAAAGAAAATAAAAAACAAAAGGGCACTTTAAATAAGCAATTTCTTCTTTAGATAAACATTGAATACTACTGACAATAATAGATCTTATGTATCTGTACAACAATTATAAAGGGTGCCTAAATGCTACCACATGCTTCTTTCGAAACAATTTATCCCCAACTAACTACCCAGCATAATTATTTATCTTGAAAGAGACAGGAATGTTCTAAAAAAAAAACTAATTCAGGAATATAGTGGTCCGTTCAGTCTATTGTCACTAACACAAGTTTTGGCCCATAAACGAACTTTACAGTACTTATCTGGTTGTCGAATCTACGCTGATCGTTGTTTCCGTACAGTGGAATCCCGCTGTACCTTGGAAGTCTCCTGTTTGTTATCGTAGCTGCCGGTGGATTAGACTCTGTTGTCGCCTTCGGTGCATAAACTATGCCGTGTTGAGTTGGGTGACCGACACGCCGGCGCTCTCGGTTTAAAACTGGGGCCGTCCTGCTACGCTCCACAAAACTCCCATTCTGTTCTACCCTGCCGAGAGGCCTAAGGGTTAGCGTCGCCTTCCCCTTTTAAGCCGAAGACTCTGCCGTCTCCGAGGTGATGCTCCATCCACCTCCGGTTGTTGTTAGCTGGAGACACTGTTCTTACATCGGCATCGTTGCTAGAAAACAGGCTTCGTACATTTCCAGGTGTATAATTGAACAAGCAAAATGGATACGGAACTTTTATAACATCACTTCGACGTTCACATGCTGACTGATAATATTTCTCATTCTCCTTCCCCCCGATTATTTCTATTTTCTACTGCATTCTGGGGCTGTATATCTACATATTTCTGTCCTATCCCTTTCAAGTTTGCTACTCCCTGCCCCCCTTATCTCTATGACTCACCCCTCCCCCTTTTCTTATCAACTAGGTGTCACCCGGATCCCTTCTAATTTTAATCCCAAAAGCGCGTGCTAAAATTTGATTAGGCTTACATTGTCAAGGCATTTTACATAAACAAATGTATTATGATATTTAATAATAATCCAATCAATAAACAATAAATTCTCTATTCAATAATTCAATAAATATTATTTTCCCATTAGTTTGATTTTGTTCGTACTTGTTTGTTTTTAATTATTAGCTTCCCCCCTTTTATTAGGCGCCAAAACAAAAAAATTGCTTCACTTCAGGCTAATACAGATATGGCTTTTCGTGCCATATCTTTGTGCATATAATTTTATAAGGGTATATAAACTTATATGTCACACCGGAAACGGCTTTTCTATTTAAACAAAAGCCAAAAGATGAATCACATGAGTTCTGCCGAGGTGATAGTCTGAGCGACGCTGAGCATTCTCCGCTCTTGCCTCTTTGGAGGGGGGGTTAGTCAAGATGTGAAAGGCTCATTCGAAACTCCCGCAGCAAGTTGATCAATCTGGTGGTGTCTCCTTCCGAAGCAGATCATGCAGGCTCATCACATGGATGTAAATAGATGGACAATTATGTAGTCCATTTAGAATGGATGGATCATTGGGGGGGAGGGGGGTGTCAGGTGTCGCTGTTGACCTGGCCAACCTAGGCCAGGTAGAGCATGGCACTCTGTACATCCCATTCAACCCACTACATAAGGAGCTATGAATAGTGGAGTTTGTTTTCCGAGCTCTTTCATGAATGAAAGAGAAACACTATCTGCATATAGTGGAATCATCATTGGATATAAGACATCAATATTCATCAATGTGTGGCAAATCTAAGGAGATACCTGTTGTGAGCAATCAGTGTGGCTGATGCATAACATTGAGATAAGAGGACAACATCATACTTGGAAATTTCCGTCGAACATGGTGGGGACAGTCTGAGCCAACCACTGGATTCACTCACTAATTGATCTGGATCCTTCTAATGTATGTGGGTTTTTTTTGCTTCAAAGTGATAAATGATATGTGATTAGTGAAATCTTGTGGTGAATGGGTGGTGATTATATCAAAAATGATGAAACTTAGTCAAGGTATGAGGTTGGATAGGTAAAGATTTAATTATACATAGAACTAAGAAATTCTTGCAACACAATTGTCATTATTATATTATCTAACATTTCTAAGGTCATAATTACTTGAGAAATCAAAATCAGGAAAACACAAGGTTGCAATAATAGTTCAGGGGTCAAGAATCGCACTACAGCTAATAAACAGTAAAAAGCCCCAACTACTTTAGAGATTTAACCTTACATTATCAATATTAACACAATCTCAATAAAATAAATAATAAACGTCTCATATCCATAATATGGAACAAAAGGGTAGTTACTAAGTCAACTAGCATCAAATGAAAATTAGACAAAAACAAATAGAATGCAAAACTAGAACAATGGCTGAATACTACCTTACCATGCTGGGTCTCTCCGGTCTCGACTGATCCATTCGCTGGTGTGGAGTCTCGTGCCCAAGGAAGCCTGATTCTGAATGCCACTTGAATCTCGCGCTTCCCCTTTTATATCAGGGTCAAAACCGCAGGGAATCATGGGATCGCCCTCTGGTGGCATGTCGAGAAACACCCATTACACTTCCGGTATACATAGAAGGCGCAATGGGACAATGATCAGCGAACCCAGGAGTACCCAGCATGCCAAGCGTCAAAGCAGAATCAAACAGGGCTAGAAACAGTGAATAAACTTATTATAAAATGCTATTTTTCTACATATAATATTAAAACAATAGTTTCTATACAAATTATAGTCAGTTAACAGCTGGTAATCATGGATACAATGAGGAATTCCACTGGTATATTCTCGTAACAGTTCACGAAGCATGGCGTTAGGCCTAACGGCCACATGGTGCATTCTTCGAAGTGGTTTCCGCAGCTCCTTGTAAGTTCACATTTTCTCAAGCAGAACTTTGACACCATTGATACTGGAAAGTGTCGTGTAACCCTTTTTAAACGAGGGTTACTGTAACCTTAAACATTCAAATAAACTGACTATGTCACAATCTAATGGCCTGTTTATTAAATGTGTTAAATGCTTAAAAGTGGAATACAAGTGATTGCAGTTCTATGGTTAATCTGATACTAAGCAACTGTGAGTAAAGTGAAACATTTGATTATTAAGATTCACAAATGGTAATGACTCTTACGGTGATTAATAACTGATTTAAGTAAGCTATTTTAAAGTGAGCCTTTAAAGATTTAGTCAATCTCGGAGTGTTTTGAAAAAACTAAAACTCATTCATTGAGTATTTGCATTTTATTTAAGTAACTGGGGAATCTTAGAATTAACTTTCTTCTTTTGTATTATCTGTCTTTTCTTTCATTGCTTTAGAATTAAGATTTCTTTTGTATCGCATTGGTATTTATTTGACTTTGAATAAAAATTTTATTTATTTGATTCTCGAATTTGCCTAACTTGTTGGAATAGATAAGGCACAACCTACCACCTTTTAAACAACCCAACCTTTGCCACTGATTGATATTTTAAGTAAGAAGATACTGAGCTAGTGTTTAATCAATTTTGTTGTCATTGATTTTCATGACTGAAGTGAAGTCGAGCATGTAATTGAGGAGAGCTTCAATCATTTTGAGAGTAAGGTCACATTGGCGCCCAACCTAAGAGGCAAGTTGTGGGGTGATGTGACGGGACAATCAGGGACAAAGGTTACAATATAATATTTTAGATATTGTATAATTCCATCCAATCACAGAAATTATTATTTTCATATTCCTGTAAAATAGTCTCCTCCTCCTCTTCTTCTTCTTCTTCTTCTTCTTCTTCTTCTTCTTCTTCTTCTTCTTCTTCTTCTTTCAGCCTGCACCTCCTGAAGAAGCGGAGGCTAGCTGGTTTAAATCACTGGATAGGGTAGATTATTTATTAGTAAAGAATATCGAGGGAACAGAGGGCCTAAAACTTTCTTGAGTAGACCAGAACCGTTCAAAAAGCACAGAAATCTGATAGCGTCACGTTTATGGCAGCGCTTCATAGGCGAAGCTAGCAAAATTTATTTTAGTGACACATCTACGTTCTGGCTGGAGAGGCCACTAGGGTGCATGGATAAGTGCGGAGAAGGGTGGTGACAATTCGCCATTTTGTTGGTTCAGGCCGCCATTTTGAATCCGGAAGTACTCAACCATGCATAGGAGAACACATGCTTTTTGCACAAATACTCGTAAAAATAATTAGAGTCTCACTTAGTAATGATAAAATTTCCTTTATTTGTTTATTTTGCTGATTTTTTTGCTGTATGTATTTGAAACTTTAATCACTTGACCTTTTAAAATAGATTTCCATCGAAATTTTAACAAGCAGACGATGCCTGGTTGCTGCGTTCCCGAATGCAGTAATCACTCCTAAAAAGGTGGAAGGCTTTTTTCTTTTCCTGCAAGTGTTGCAAGGAGAAAATTGTGGCCAGTTAAAATGTGTTGTGTCCCGCAATAAGCCTATATCAAAGATTTTTTTTTTTTAAGACCAATCTCTATTCTGACAAATGGCGTTTTCCCAGAGTGCCCACCATTTCCTCTAAAAGCTAACATGCGCTTAATTAGAAAAAAAAACCCAGGAGAGATACCGCTTTTAATAAACAAATGAATTCTTTATTCAATTTAAATTATGGATCTAGGTACAAAATATGAGGTAGGGATTAGTTTGTTAGTAATAGGGAATATCAGCATTCATATATAAAATAGTTTATGAATGAGCGCTTGATATTACTTAACATTTAACATAATTTTCTAAGAGATTTCTTTCATCGCGCTGTATGGCAAATTACTTAATCAATGAGATCCAGGGTTTTTCTGATGCATTTATTAATTTAACGCAAATCTTTATTTGCACACTCGATTAACCGTTCACTCACAGTTTTGGTTCATTCTTTTTCAACGATGCACTTAAAAATGCTGTATCGATGCTCCTTGCTAGCTAGCGCTAGCCTTAAGTGGTTCCGCTGACAATGTTCCAGCGTGTACTTTATCGTTGTACCTTATCGATGCCCCTTCATTGTCACAGCATTCCTGCTGAAGTCCAACGAAGTTCACTCCCGCCAATACCTGGTCACAGAGGTTGCATCCAGTCTCTTAAGCTTTCCGCACCTTGTCCAATTGACTATCGCCTGCCTGCGATATGTTAGGGAACATTAGTTCCGATTATGCACAAATGCGAGTTCTGTCTCGTGTGTGGATTCACTCACTGAATCTAAATGTGAATGATGTGAATGTGTAATATCGTTCACAATGTCTGTCATGCAAATTTCAGTCATCGCCACTTATAGTAACGTTCTACTTATTGATAAAAGTGCATCGTTCTACGATGGCAGAGTTCGATGCATCAGCACTAGTGATTAGCTGCATTAGTTCATTCCCGCTGCCATTTCTTGTCTTCCGTACTTTCCCTCTATTTTCGAAGGAAAGAATCTCTGACCAATCAAATTTAAGTATTTCTAAATTTGAGCAGTTACAACCTTCCTCCCTCCCATTCCAAAGTTAAAGTTCTCTCCTCATCGCAGTCTCCCCTCCCGATGATTCTTATTAGGATTATATAGTGCTTCTCCATTTATACAGATTTAAATATACAGATTCAGACTACTTCGTCTGATTCTGTGGTGAATACATTTAATATCGTCACATCATAAAAAATAAATGCGCTGCCACACTTTGACCTTTTTTTTTAATTTATGGATTCCTAAATAAAAGGTACCAAAAATTAATTTTAAATTTAGTGCACTTTATGAAGTAAAAATGTGTGCTTAAAAAGTTTTTTTTTAATATATTTTTTATTTTATACTGTAGCATCCCGCCACCCCCACAACAAGTTGTTAGTGTTACCCTTGCGTTCCGCGATGAGTGTCGGGGTGATGGAAGCTAGGGTTCGGAACCGAAATAAAATGAAAGGGAGCCTGACACTGTGGTATTCGTATTAAAGACGTTTACTTTATTCATGCTTAAGAACATTTAATAATTTACTCAACTTCACTATCTACCAAATTATCTATGTGCTAACTTAATTTCTCAACATAACGTATTGTAACCTTCTACACAAAAGTAGTGCATCTGCACACAATTACTGGCACTCCTGGCCGTGATATACAACCAACCTTGCAGGACGGAATTTACAACTATTATACATGAGAGTATTAACGTAACGGCTCCGCTGGGGCCACGACTACGAGCACCTACGTACTCCCGAATCAAATACTCCTGTAGCAGTCACGCTCGTAAGCGCACAGCGCCTCCTTTCATGGGCGTGAAGGGGGGAGGTGGTGAAACCCCTCTTGGGCAGTACAGTGCTCCCTGCGATGCCAGCCAGTAGCGAGCCCGAGTTCTGATCGTGTGCATAGGTGTACTTAATCCACCTGTATACATACGCTAACCAGTTGACTCCGCAACACGTTACTCATGATAGGAAAATCTTCTTAATCGCTGCATAGGTTTTGACTTTCACGACAGAGTGCTTAACTAGACTAAACTCTTAACTAGAACAGTAATCATATTTAACAGTTACAAAGCCTCTTCTAGGAAAATTAAGATAGTACTGAGAGCGGCACTACAGTACTTCGCGTAGGAACAGAGCAAACAAAAGTTTATCTTCGTTAATGCCAAGGGCGGGAGGACGAATGGCACTATCGGGCTCCACAAGGAGTCTACAGTTCGACGTTCCGTTCACCGCGCTGAAAAGTATAATAAAGTGTCACTCACCAATTGTTCGCTTTTTTTCCCGAATTACCGTCACTGTTTCACCATTCAGCTTCTCTTTTTATACTCGGGTTCCCACGTTCAATTGTAATCGGATCATCCATGGCTGAGGGCTCTCGACGGTTACGCATCGATCATTATTCAAACTGTAGGCCGATTTACTCATGTACATGTCCCAGCTATGATGACTACTCAAGGGCGCTCATCATCGAACGGAATAACACTTAATAAAAAAAAACAACATTAATTTAAGAAACTATAAAACAAACATTGACTTATTTTACAAGGCCTCATTTCGAATGTGAGGCACAAAACGACTCAGCGAAAAAGGTACGCCCGTACCAGTCAAGTTTTTTTTTAACAAAAAAACAAAAAACGAATATTTTTTAAACAAACATACACAAAAGTCACGCATCCTAATTTCCACGAAAGTGATCGCAACAATCCTCTGCCGGAGGCTGAGAAATCTTCTCGGAAAAACTCGTAACAATTGCCCTCCCAACAGATGATTAGCTACGATCGCTCACAAAATGACAACAATTCACTTTTAACAACAACACAAAACGCAACGCACTTGTATCCTATGTAACGAAATAACACCCTTACAACCAACAATAATCACTTATTTAAACCTAAATTAACAACTACATAATTCCCTAAACAATGGACGCTAAATTTCACTAGCGCACCCCCCCCCCTCCTATCCTCCCGTCGGACATACGTGACTAACCTTTAACTGGGACATCACAATACGTTTTATTCTTGGATTTGCACTTTTTTGGGGGGGGGGGTTGGTTATCTTTCTCTATAATAAAAATAAATGAGTGGTTTTACATACAACTAAAGGCCTAATTTAAAACTGCATAACTTCAAACACCAGTAAACTTCTTTCAAATAACGACGAAATTAACATAATAACTGAATTGTCACTTTCGACCATGGATTCAAAATGGCGGCTCACGCTTTAAGCTTACGGTATAGGTTGTCACCACCCTTCTCCGTACTTATCCAGGCACCCTAGTGTAAAGCACTAGATTAGGAAAGTACGGCCATTCTTTTCCTCTACCAGTTGACGACAATCTTGTGTTCTCATTGGGTTTTTCCTAATCACGTGATCTGAATCCGCCATTTTGGTGCCCTAGCGCGATTCCGTAGTAAGGTAAAAACAGGAGTAAAAGTATAGAAATGAGGGTTGGAGTTTCTTAATATCATAAGGATTATATTAAGTTCATTTATTCTTTATCTAGAAAATTGTATTAATTAAAATTGCTTATAATTGAATAAAATTTGAATACTTTATTCAATTATAAAATATTCAATTTTTAATAGAAAAATGTTTGTACATTTATTTGATACAGTTTATTGGAAATACAATAGGATTTTAAGGCTACAGTAAACATAAAGTTTAAGCTTTTAAAGCTTAGAAGGAAAAGTTACTTAAAGTGCACAGAAATAAGCATTGTGATATATTTCAGGAACATTTTTTTAGCCTTTCATTCAGGGTCCAAATATATTTTTAAAGGTGGTCTAATAATTATTATATAAGAAAAGGAGTAGTTTAATAATATTTCAGTTATATAAATATATGAATCTCCTTTTTTATTTCAGCAGAACTGGCATTGGTGACTTTTATTATTTACTTACTTTTATTTACATTGACATATTTATTTTTATTTATACATTTCTATTTTATGTTTATGAAATAAAATTAAATAAATAAAAGTCACCAATGTGAGTTCCAATATTTTATTTATATTTTATTATCATTTCATTAGCCCAACATTAAAAAAGGAGAATCATATATTTATGTAATTTAAATAGGTCTATAATATTTTATGTTAATGAAATATGATTTCAAATGCAGTAAGCCAATAAATGTTTGAAATTTCTGTAAAACAATAAGTAGCTATCATGAAATAAGCACCAAAATGGCTGCCTACAACCAAATGGCTGTACTTTCCTAATCTAGTGCTTTAGAGGCCACTAGAGAGCCTAGAAAGAGGAGAGAGTGGCCATGGCAAAGTTCATTAAACTTTTCTTTTAAAAATTTGCTGTAATTTAAGTTGGGATTATTTATTAAGATTTTTTCCAATTGTCTAAATAATTTTTCCATAGTTAAAAAATATTCAAAAGGATTTTTGTTAATATAGAATAGACATTCATTTTTTTAATTCTTTTAGCATTACAAATTTATCATAATTGGAATGATTTTTCTTCTTTGATCCAATTGAACTGATGCATTTATTGCCTACCTTATTATTTTTATTCACATTAAATAAAATATATCCAGCAATGTTAAACAATTTTGTACACTATTATTTAATTCTATATTTAAATGATCATCCCACCCCTTTGGTAGAATAATTTTGATTTGCTGTTTTTTAGTTTTAACCTCTTTAATAATATCCAAAAATACAAATAAAAAAGTTCTTTCATCTTGTTCATAGTTGCCATTAGAAGTACACTTTAAATATTGAGCTGTAGATATTAATTTTAAATGCTAGGTTTCATCAGCCTACAAAGGTGATGTATTGTGACATATGTCAGTAGTTTGAAATTTTTTTTTTGAGATCCTTTGTATAGTTACAAAGCCCTTTGTCATTATATTATCTGGTTGTAGGAACTCATGATCTCACCTTTCTAAGTTATGATCATTCTTGACATTAT
>JAHWFO010094135.1:934784-952431 GCA_023313115.1 Rhysida immarginata
CAAAGTTTGTACAACAATAGGTATCAACAATGGTATCAACACGCAATGCACCAACACAAGGCAGGGATCAACAATCAATATCTCATGACTAACAATGAAAGGAAAAGTTTGTGCAAGTGTAATTATCCCGGGCAACGCCGGGTACCTCTTCTAGTATATATATAAAGAAGGATGTTTCTTTGTGGGTTTGTTTTTTATACAAATCTACAGTTTTATTCCGATCTTGATAAAATTTCGCATACTTGACTTTCAAAGCATGAGGATGGTCACTGTCTACCTCAGATTTCGAAAAAATAATACTTATTGATAAAAAAACGATATTCATGGTTATGGCAGGGCATATTAATGAGAAATATCTCATGACCAACAATGCAAGGCAAAGTTTGTGCAACAATAGGTATCAACAATGGTGTCAACATAAGGATCAACAATATATGTCTCATGACTAACAATGCAAGGCAAAGTTTGGGCAATATAGAATTCATTGCATAGAATTCCTGTTATTCAGGCTTTTCTTAGAAAAGAGAATTCTTAGCACTTAACAATTTCTTGAAAATCTTTAAAAATGGTCAATAACTGGAGATAATGGAGAGTTAGCAGACTATTGAGAAAGAGCAAAAGACGACAGAGGAAGCACTCCTTTAGCTCCGTGCTGTATTGAGCAAATGGCAAGCCAGTAAATAGAAGAATCAGCGACCGCTAGACTACACAATGTGAGGAATGGCCAAGTTTTGCTTCAAGACGTCGTAAGAAGAAAGGAAATTGCAACAACATCAAGTGTACATCTAAAGTAAGGTTACGTGAGTTAAGAAATTATTTAGACTAGCAGTGGCATCCTTGGAGAGGTCCATCTATTGTGAGCCTTTAAAAAAATTTTTTTCGGTAAATCAAGTCCCGGTATATCATCTAGAATGGATTTTTTCAGTGAAGAGTAAATTCCTGTCTTTCGGATTTTTCTTAGAATGGATAGTCCCTTCGCTCTATGTTGTAGTGATTGAGTTATTATTTAACTCGGAGGTTTAATTTAACTGTTTAACTCGGAGATTGTTCTGTTTACCTACAGTCATAATTATCCCGGGTAATGCCGGGTCCTCTGCTTGTTACATATATATAGATTAGACTGATTAATTTTTCATTTAGGGGATGCATTTACCAGTCATCTATTCTTCATGGAAATATTGTGTTATGTTATGCATGCCCAGATTCCATTAGAGTTTCCACTTTCTTAATAGCTTTAGGCATAAACAATTGTTGTCACTGAACAATTCACCTGAAATTACAATGTTAATTGTACCCTCTTTCTTGCCATGAGTACACTTGCATGTGTAGTTTGAACATGTGTTTACTGTTTGTTTACTGGGTGTTAATTATGAAAATTACCACTACATGAATGCTGCTGCAGCACAGGAAATGGATTGATATTGAAACCCAGTGAGAATTCCCATGTGCCGCGTTGTTTATTTACACTGAGAGCCAACTGGAATACACAGGGCTCTAATTTGATAGTCTTTGTTGTTCATGTATGCAATAACCAATCAGAATTCGCAGCATAAGAACCAAAATGAAGAATTTTTCACTTTTTTTTTTCTTTTCTT
Source organism: Rhysida immarginata (assembly GCA_023313115.1). NCBI lineage: Eukaryota > Metazoa > Arthropoda > Chilopoda > Scolopendromorpha > Scolopendridae > Rhysida > Rhysida immarginata. The sequence goes on from JAHWFO010094135.1 coordinate 936,380, forward strand.
TTTTTTTGCACTAAAAATCTCCAATAATATAACGTTTTTGGAATGAATTTCTTAATTTTTTTTCATTTTATCCAGACTTTAGTAAAAAGAAAATTGTATTAAACGATCAATTTAGTGTAGGAATATTATACATGAAACCAGGACTAGAGAAAATTTCGTATTAACATATTTTGTAATAATGGCGTTCAACAGTAATGTACATAAAGAAGTAAAATCCGTTTTACGTGGACAAAGAGGTCTTTATTTCTACTATTGATCCATATTCACAGTGTTATTCATTCATAGCTGGTAAGATATTAGCATATTAGCAGGCAATGTACAGACCTGTATAATTCATCTTTTACACATTTCACTATAATTCACATCACATTTACTAAAGTCAGTCTCACTATATGAAATAAGCTGCAAGGCACTATGGGAAAGCCTCGTTACCAATTGTCATCTCATTCAGATCAACGTGCAGCCAATAAAAAAGAAATTGAATCCATAGAGGCTAAAATGAAACTGAAGAAGTTCATGTTTTTGAGCACTACGTTTGTGCAGTCAGAGACTACTTACAGGGCGGAGGTGAAAAAGTAGTGATGTACTTTCTCACACTCCCTTGCTGCTTTTTTCATATAGTGAGATGGAGTTTATTTATACACATCATTTATATTTCGTTCTCTTTGCGTGTTTTCTAGGTTTGCTCTAATGTTAATACATGTTACTGTGATGAGGGCTGGGTAGGTCGAGATTGCAGCTTCCGAGCCAACTTCACTGTGACAACTGCCCCCCCTACTGGAACAGTTGCCCCTCCGCCTCCTCGACCTACTAATCCATTAACTAGTCAGACTCCGCACATCCCAACCGATGAACCAAAACAAACAACAAAATCAACTCCATATAGTAAGTTGTTTATAATTTTGCATTTACTTTATGAACAAAGCAGAGGAAAACAAATTTTTATCAAATTAAGAATCATTTGTTCTGTGGATAATGAATGGATCTTAAGTATTAGAAGCCATAAAAAACAAAGTATGTTAAAATCTTTCTATACTGAGTTCAAAAATTTGGGTTGGTTGAACTCTTAGAAGAAAATTTCCCCTCCACGATTATTTTTACAAAGGAAATATTTAAAAATCCTGATAGATGTTTCTTTAAAAAAATTTGTTATGGAATGAAATATCCAACATAGTAAAAAATTAATTTGTGTATTTCAAGCGCTATTTCTCACCTCTAACGAAGTAAAACCAAAAACACAACAATTACACATTAATCTTATTTACAGTAACGATTTGCTATATGCAATTAATGCTTAATTTGTGACAAAACACAAATTAGGACAAAAAATTTCCAAGAATTGTAGTACTGAAATTTCCAAGAATTGGATGCCTGACTGATTTCTTTGCATGTGTTTAGAGAAGCTGTACTAGCTGTACATATGCAGTGATACAGTGGTGAAAACGGTCACTCATTTAATTTGCTGTATATTCTTCAGTCTAATTTCATGTGCACGCAATTTCATGCGTTTCTGCGTTTGTGTGAATATGTGTCATCCAATTAGACCAATTTCAATGCATTCACAAGGTCAGCAGAAGACACACGAATTGATCAACCTTTTTGCGTCTTAGTGCAATTCAGGTCATGTGATCACCCCAATCCATGTATAATGACAGTGTCATCATCTCACACATGTTTTCATCTTACATGCGCTTTCAATTGTGACATATTGGAATATGTCTCTACAGATATAGATTAATATCTATAACTGTGTGGATAAATTTTAATATGAATCACTGGGAATAAGGGTAACTCACCCTTATAACTTTATATAAATTCATTAAATTCTATTAAACATTCAATAATCACTGGGAAACCTCCATTGACATTTTATTGGCATTTTATTTTATTTTTTTATCCTTTTATTATTCATATTCAATGTGTACCAGTTTTATTTAATTAGTTATAGCAGTTGTTCTACCCACATTCCAGAACGTTACTTATCTGCCAGTGTCATTCAATACACAATAGGGTGGGAAGGCCAAGGTCAGACATGAAAAGAATAGGGGAAGGGGGACGAGAAATCAAGGAGATTCGTTCATAAAATTTTATCCAATCAAATAAAACCGGAAAAGGGCAAATAATGTAATGAAAAACGTTCTGGAATGTTCTGGTGTTTTTCGAAAAAGAAAGTAGAGAAAAAAGGAAAGAAAAAGAATATACAAAGAGAACAAGGCGAGTTTGGCAATCAAGAGGTGACATCAGATGATCTCCTCCAGCGAGAGTGAGAACGATCTGGTAACAATGATCAGATTGGTGTAGTGAAAATTGCCAGTCCAAAGTTATAGCACCTTCTTTCATATGTTTCCCATCGACTAAAACACAGTAAAACGGGCTAGCTACTAGCAATCTAAGCTTGTCAGGACTGCGGCTACAACAGGTGGCAAAGTAGGCAACGTCCCAGGAGTCATCTGAAAGCATGCGGAGAGTCATGACGATAGAAGCAGCAACTCTTCACGGTGCTGACGAACAAGACCCCGGATATGTGTGAGACGAGTTGCACGGCGGGGTAGGATGGGGACTACCGGGCTTTGTGGGAGCTTAGCAAGGAGAGGTTGTTGTCCTAAGCCTGGAACGGAGGCCAACACATACGGAGGTGCAGAGAGTCAGGCGTCTCCACGACGGGGAAGCACGGCAGCCGATGGTGATCCCCAGCCGTTCACTACAAGAAATCTACTGAGTGAGATAAGTACTGTGTTTTGTATCGGGAGACGCGATACTCTATCAGAGCATAATTTACAATCGGAACGTTTTGTGCATATCTATTTAAAATTTAATAATACATAGTTATAAGAAAGGAGCAACAGCTATTCTCATTTATTGATTGTAATCTTATACATTCACTTGCTGTTTATTTATTTAATTTTAAATTGGCTTAACACACTAACTGAGATTTCTTTAGCTTTATCAGTTTTTCTTTGATTAAACTCATCACTTATTTGATAATTTAAGAGTATTCCGTGCCTAATATTATATCAGGGAGGTTAACCAATCTAGTTTGGAACATAGCTTGGATTATACGGAGGGCACGCATACGAAAAAATTAATTACCACTATGCCATCATAACAAGGGACGATAATCAGGGAAAAATTTTGTTTCCGGGTAAGGAGGAAAACTGAGAGGAAATAAATGGATATACATGTGTTCATTTCAGGAATTAGTAAATCGAATCATATGAATGACCTGAACAGAAGAGAGAGGTTGTTGGCTAGACTATTACAGATCAAGGGCTAAAATTATTTCGTAAGTTTGTATAAGCTAATTGTAAGCTAACTAAGACATAATAACCCCCCTCCCCGACGTCTCTTCACACAATTATCACAAGAGTCGAAACCAGGCTTGATCTTGCTGGAAAAAATGACAAGAGAAGCTTCTATAAATTTTTTTAATTATAATTTAAGAAAGCCAAATCAGTTTGATTCAATTTAACGCATGTTGCGTTGATTCACTTTCGTGGTAAGTTGCCTTTCAACCTCTGGATATACAGTCGAACCCATTTATAACGAATTTTAAATGTCCGCCATTTTGTTATAAATATACACTATATATAGTGATTTTTTTTTTTATTTAAAGTGGATTTCTTTATATCTGACAAAGAAAAAACACTCAAGTGTGTGATTTTTCAATTTTTTTAATAACCAAACCCAATATGTCCTATTTTTTCCTTCCTAGCTTCTGCTTCCTTTATAATCTTAATTTTGGTGTCGAGATCTTAACACTTTCTAATACGTATACATACGATTACGACCTAACATTAGCCGAAATCCCAAAACAAGTGTTTCCTGTTTCTCTACTACTGTATTCTTCACCTGCTCCTAACAAGTGAATAACCCAATGCCAAATTTAAACACAAAAAAATTGATGAAAAATAGGAAAAGTTTGCTATATCCAAACAAAAGTTGTGTAAGAAGAATTTGTTATATACAGGCTGTAACAGCCAAAGTGTTACAAACTTATAGTGCTTATACAAGTGATCATAATAAGCATTTTATGTCTTATAAACATTAGTCCGGAAATGTATAACTGATGAGTTACAGAAGTGGACGTGGCTCATTAGCAGTGCTCATCATCGAACCCTGCTACCCACTCCACCTGTGAATGAATGGTCTCAACCAACGTAAGCAATTGTGTACTTTAACTAGGAGCATGCAAATTAACTTCCAATTACTTCCACGTGAACTGTGCAATCAGTCATTAGTATCTCTGGACACCCATCGCAACATGTGGTTTCAGCATGATGGTGTGACAAAACGAAAACTTTTGTCAGTTATGATCGAAAAGAACGATCTCAAATTGTCTGGTGCTCCGATATTAAAAGATAACTATATCAAAAAAAAAAGAAAAGAAAAGAAATGTAAGCACATATTTTTTTATTTCCTACCTTGTCATAAGATTTAGGAGTAATTCATGACTTGTATCAGAACTTAAATTTTATGTAGTTTATTCTTTTTGAGACATGTGAGATTGAATTAGCACCAGTGCATTAGGCCTAACGGAAATCTATCATGTTTGGTATTTGACTCCTGCTCGCTCAAAAAACAAATGGGAACTTAAAGACTTCACCACCAGAGGGCTCCGAGTTCACTAGACCAATCAGATACATTTGTGTTCCACTGCACATGTTGATGGCGTTTCAATCCTATCAGAATTCAAAGCGCCAGCTTCAAAAGGATATTTAAGGAGGGAAGCAACAAACAATAGACACTGGTGCCCATTCTTGTGAATCAACATGTTGGATTGATGCTGCTCTTGTTACTAAAATTAACATGTCTCAAGGGAAGAAGTTCTGCGATCATGAGTGATTAGGCTTAAGGTTATCTAGAACTTAGTTTACTTAGACTTATTTGACACTCTGAAAATAAACTAATTGAACATTAAGAAGGGACAATTGACTTTAACTTTACATTGTCTTAGGGTTACTGTATTCCTCCCTTTATAAAAGGAATACATGGTGCATTCTGCGTCAAAGAATTAACTGAAATGTAATCGAATGTAAATTATTGATTATCTTTTATACTTTGCTCTCATAATATGTAACTTGTACTTTCGTTGTTGCTTAGGTCTATCTACTTATTGAATTCTTTAATACAAACATAAATTGAATTGTGGATATGATTTAACAAGATCTTATCATTGAAATAAGCCTTTTTGAATAAGATAACTTTTGTATGAAGTTTGTTTGTATCGCAATAGAATCACGATTTCTTTTTTACTATGTGTTTTTCCTTATTTTACACACTATTGACCTATCTTTCTATCACAATGGCACCCGAACAGGGACAATAATGGGTGCAGAACACATAGATAGTACACAAAAGTTTTCGAAAATGGACGGAGAACCGGATCACAGCGAAAATAGCATTGTTGCACAAGGGGAAAATGTGTCCGAGGGAAATTTAGAGTCCCAGATCGTGGTTGGCTATTCTCAAATGATACCTACCTTCTCAGGGGAGGAAGGTAATTTAGGCCTAGAAGCTTTTTTGGCAATAGTGGAATATGTGTCTGGAATGGCCAAGTGGGATGATCGTCTAAAAATAGGCATTATAAGAGCAAAGTTGAAAGCGGTGGCCGCCAAGAAACTGTGTGAGCATAGACTTTATGAAATAAAAACATATTCTGAATTTCTTGACTCTTTTAAAAGGGTAAGGACTTTTAAGAAAGCTAGAGGGGACCCTTTGGGGGATTTTATTGATTCTTTTGGGATGCCCGAGTGCCAAATGGCACTTTTACTTGTTTTTATAATATAGTCAGAAATAAAAAATTTTAGCTTTTTAATCATTCAGTCTAAGAAAACGAAAATTACTGTATTCTATACAGTAAACCTTTCTCTATAATAATACAGTATAATTAGCTTAGAGAATGAATTATTGTATTTATTATAATTAATTTAAAGTGAACATGCGTGGATGTTACAAACTAAACGTCGATCTTATATACCCATTACATACTTTTTCATTTTAAAATATATTTAGTCTCTACTTAATAAAAACCTGCTTTTATGAAATTTCGTAGCTCCCTTAATTGTTCCATACAAGTTTTTCTGCATAAATATATATAAAAAATTTTTTTATCTTACCTTTACTTCATCCTTGTAATTTTAGTGCCCTCTTTGTTTTCGATTTCGCGAAGTTGAACTTTCGCGCCAAATTGCGAGATTGTTATTGCAGTTGGCTATAGGGAACTTTTTTTTTTATTTTAATCCTCAGAGTCTATTCTTTATTTTAAGTATAATGATAAATAGAAATAAAGTAAAATGTAGGCGGATTCACAACAATAAGGTGTGACTGCCGCCATGATGACGTCATTTCAGAATGCATTCGGAAATCCCCCCCTCCTCCTCCTCCTCCTCTACAGGGCCGCTTCAATACTTAGAAGGTTGGAATGTAACTTTGTTTTTATCCGTTTATTGTTTACTTTATAAAGAATTGTTCACGTCACGTTAAGACTCATAATTTGGATGTGGACTAGTATATATGCATTCGGAATGCTTTTAATTTTAAATTAAAATATATTGTAAAATTATATTTACAATATCCAAAATGATTGTAAATTTCTTTAAAAATCGCACATAAATTCATTTTCAATTAGCTTCATTTGAAAATGTAAACAGTATTCATTTGTTTCTATATGAATTTTCATGTTTATAAACACATGTCATTGAATTTTATAAAAAGATAATACAAATTTTATAATAATAAATGAATATTTAATTTTATTTTAGCATATATGCAATTTACAAGCGCTATTTTTTTGTATAAAATGCACATAAAATCATATTCTCAAGAGCTCTCTGGTGGATGGAGGCGGGGCCTGGATTTTGATTGGTTGTAGTTAGATCTACACGATTACGTCAACTAGCATTAAATTACGTCATGGCGCCAACTTCAAACCCCTGAAATCTCCACATAGTTATGAATAAAAATTCATAACATTGGTAATAAATAAAATTTCTTAATTATTTTTTAATTCTCATACAGACAATGAAATACTTCACATTTTCGGCCTAACTTACTAATTGGAAATAATTTTCGTTTTTTTTCTAAAAATTCATTAAAACAAGATTAATTTTTCTTTACTCATATTTGTATTTTTCAGATTTATTTTAAAAAATAAATTATGCACATAACAAAAAATATACTGTTTCATATAGTGGCCTAAACATCAATAAAAACTATGCAAAAAAAATTCGACATAAATAGATATACTTTGGCTAGAAAAATTTTTTGAATAAATTAGCGCAATTTTCCCGTTTTTGAACAAAATTTTCCCGTCCTAAAAGGTAACAGAGACTGTAAATGAATATACTTGTAGATTGGAGGTGCTTTGGAAAAGCTTATTACAAAAGACTCCTAGTTGGGCAGAGAAACGTAAAGAATTAATTCTAGAGAGATTCCGGGAAACTCTGCTCCTTAAAAATAGGGCGTTTTTTGGCACAGGGACCACCTCAAACTTTTGAGGAAGCTGTTTGCTTAGCTAATAAGTCCGAAGACCTTCATGTTATTTCATCATATTTAAATTGTCAAGTTTCTGAAGATTTTAAATCCCCAATTGACAACACTCCAGAAACCATAAAAAAAAAACAATTGACTAATTTGGCCCAACTACAAGAAAAAGAAAAATCCCAAAGAGCTCGAGACAAAACAATTCAAGATTTAACAAATCAGTTAGAAAGCATGAAACAGGAACTAGACATTATAAAGACTAGGAATCACAACAGAAAAAACATCTGTTTTAAATGTAAAAAGAAAGGACATATTTCCAGGTTTTGCAAGAGCAAACCTTTAAATTAGTAGTGACCACCAGTGGGAACCAGTCATGGGGGTCACAAGCCAAAGAACAGAATCTGGTTGAATAGTGATCATAAAGGGCTCCATAAATTAGAGGTTAAAATAGATTGTGTGCCCTAAGAATTTTTACTTGATACGGGATCTGAGATGTCCATAATTGATGACAGAATAGCTAGATCTCTCGAAAAAAAAATTGATTGGATAAACAGTAACTCATTTGTCAGGGGAATTAATGGACATGTGTCCCTGGTTGATAATGCCATTATGGCAGAATTGGAGACTGAAGTAGAAAACTTAGGCAGTCGTAGGTTCTTAGTTATGAATCTCTCAGGTCGTGATTATGATGGAATAATAGGGGGGGTTATTATTAATAACATTTCTGTTGAATGTGGGGAGATTCAGGTTGAGGAATTAAAACTTATCAATCTTAATAACGAACAAAGGGGAAGGCTTATGGGGCATCTGACAAAGTTTGCTGACTGTTTTGGTCAAGACATAAAGGAAGTCAATGGAGTCAGGGACTATGAAGTCGAATTTAAAGTCAAAAGAGAGAAACCGCTATTTGTTTGTCAATATCCTATTCCTCAGGTATACCTTTCAAAATTAAAAAAATATATTTTAGATTATTTAAAGGCAGGAATAATAGAACCCACTAAGTCAAAATGGAACTCGCCTCTTCAAGTAGTAAAAAAAGACAACGGAGAATTCCGCATGACTCTTGACTTAAGAAAGGTAAATGAAGTTACCAAGGCTGTAGATTACCCCATGCCTAAGGTACAAGAGATAATTCAACAGCTTCATGGTCAAAAGTATTTCTCTGTCCTGGATCTCCATAGTGGATATTATCAGATTCCTCTTGCACCTCACCTAAGAGAGTGTTTTGCCTTTATCACCTTTTGGGGTAAGTACCAGCTGATCAGAATGCCTCAAGGGGATAAAAACTCTTCTCATTTATTCCAGGCATTTATGTCTTTTGAGACGATGTTTTGATTTATTCGGTGGACTTTGAAGAACACCTAAGAATATTTGAAAAGGTGCTTTACATTTGTTCTAGAAAAGGCCTCATTATCAAGCCATCAAAATGTCATTTTTGTATGGACAGGGTGAAATACCTTAGACACATTATTTCAAGCAATGGTGTCCAGTCCGACCCAAGAAATGTCCATGACATTCTTAATATCCAAAATATTCATTGGACTAGTATCACTTAGTATAGAGAAATAAATGGATGTCTAGAGTGATAATTACAGCGTTTATTGCCGACACGTTTCGGTATTACACCATCTTCAACAGGCATTAACAAAAGTAACAAATGTGAAATACAAAATCCTCAGTATATATAGGTAAAAACAGTGATAGGACCACCAATCAGGGAAAAGACCACTGATTGGTGGTTTACAATTCTGCAATTGGGGGGTAAAGACATAAAAAACAAAAATTAAAGACGAAGTTTGTGATCAAAGGGTGGACCTAATAGAGGTATCTATTTCCGGTCTGTCTTATCCATGAAATCAATTAAGAAATCTACGATTGTATCTCTCTCGAAAGAAACCTGATTGTTTAGTAATTTGTCCTTGTTGAGTCTTAGATGCTTCCTTATCTCAATTTCCTCTTGTATGGCAATTCTTTGTGGGTTCTTTCCGATCCATATAGGTGTCATACAATCTTCAATTGGGAATAGCCTGTGTTTGTTAGTGACTAGATGTACAGCATAGGCTGACTTGTTATCCTTGTTTAACCAGGATCTTCTATGTTCATTGTATCTGATAGTAAATGATCGTTTTGTGCATTCGATATAATAGGCTTCGCAGTCTGGACAATCAAGCTTATATACCCCACATTGTTTGTAGCCCCATTAAACATTAGACATTTCTCCATTTCTCTTAACTTAGCCCCACCTGGAAATGTGAAAAAGACACTTTCTCTTATTGGAGCTATTAACTTCTATCATCCTTTTCTGGAAAATTTATCAGAATGTCTAACCCCTATTACAAATCTTACAAAAAAAGGTGCCTCTGGGACAAGGATTGTGAGGAGGCTTTTCAATTAGTTAAGAGAACTTTAGATAATTTTCTCCTTCTCATGCCACCTGACTTATGGAAAGGAATTTTTTCGTCACACTGATGCCTCTCAGGGTGCTGTTGGTGCAGCCTTACATCAAGTGCACCATGGGAATATGAAGCTTAAAGGAAGCCAGTTAAATTACAGCACTATAGAAAAAGAAGCATTAGCAATTATTCTTGCTGTATGGCACTTTAGACATATTATCCTGGGTTTTCCAGTGACCATTTTATCTGACCACAAACCTCTATCATTATTGAAAACAATGAAAGGAGCCAATCAAAGATTACTTCGGTGGGCAATTGAGATAGAGGAATGTGATAATTGTATTGCAGACTTACTGCCTCGTTCCCAACTAATTGAAGTCAATAACTCTAATCTTATTGATGAAATAGACTGGAAGGAAAGAGTAATCCAATCCCAAGCTATGGACCCCAATATCAGAGATCTAATAGCCCGAAAAGGAAAAGGAAAAAATTACACTATACGAGATGGTATTGTATACTATATAGGAAAATCGTGTCGGGGAAAGAGAAAATTGAAAATATGGGTAGGAGAGGATGTTAGAGTCAAATTAATAGAAATGGCCCATGATACTCACTTGTCAGGTCATAGGGGATCAAACAAGACTTGGAGAAAGATTTATTCTGATTATTATTGGCCCTCGATGTATAGGGATGTCTCGAGCTTTATCAAGACTTGTAAAGCATGTCAGAAATGTAAACTCCACACAGGTAAAGCCCCTCTTCAAGAAGGTATTAAGGCGGCCTACCTCTTTCAAAAGGTTGCTATGGACGTGATAGGACACCTGACAAAATCCAAACAAGGAAAAAAATATATTATTGTTCTTATAGATATTTTCACCTGTTTTCCTCAGGCAAAGGCCATTCCAGACCATACAACTGAAACTATTGCTAGAGCTCTTAATGAAAAAATCATATGTAGATATGGAATACCCAAGGAATTAATTTCTGATCGGGGAGCAAACTTTATACCGGAGCTGATGCGTGTGGTGACCAACGACTTAAACATTCATCATCACTTCTCAACTGCTTATAGTCCAACATCAAATAGTTTGGTAGAAAGAATGAATAAAAGTATAGGGGAAACTCTAAAGGCTGGTTTCCATTTAGCGTCCGTTTTTGCAATTGTCGCCTATGAAATGCGCCCTGATTAGCACGCGGTCGTTTTCCATTTAGCGACTTTCAACCGTTATCCTGAATCTGGTCTGATCTGATTGGTCGAGTCGCTGCAAACAATTGTCGCTCTCCCAAGGTGATGGAAAAAGAAGATATCAACCACTCCGGTCAAGTTCACGCTTTGAATTTATTAGTATATCATTTTTACTTAATAAATAAATGATTCACGAAATTTTTATAACCTGTTTATTAATAAATTCACGAGGGAAAAGTCGCGAGAACCCGTGTCGGCGAACAGCAGCTATGGCAGCCATGATTCTCCGTCTGAATCGATAGCGAAGTAGATCGCACCTGATTAGCTAGATCAAAAAGACGCCTGATAAAGACACCTAAAAATCTAGCCATGCCAGATCTTGAATCAACGTGTGACCGACGCCAACGCTTGACAGACGCTAATTGAAAAACGAATGCCTTTTTCAAAAATTCCAAAAAAAGACGCAGACGCCTAACCTACGCCGAACCGACGCTAAATGGAAACCGACCTTAAGGCTCCTATGCAATTATGATAAGCAGCATTGGGATGAGTTACTGGAAGCAACTTTGTTCTCCATACGCAGCAGCTCCAATGAGAATACTGGGGGAGACACCTGCATATTTACTTTATGGATTTGATCCCATGCTCCTGTTCTCCTGCGAACAAGATTCTGAGGAAATGGAACTTGACACCTATTGTTCCAAGTTAGTGGGAACGCTAACAAAGCTCGTGAGCTTGCAAAGAAAAAAGATGAGGGAAGAAGGAAAGGAAAGATAGACAAAGCAGATGTGGGTAGATATCTAAAGGAATTTAAGATTGGGGCAAAGGTTTGGTTACTTGGGAAGGGAAGTGGGAAGAACAAACTGGGTTTTAGATATATTGGTCCATTCAGAGTGTTAAAAAAGGTCTCTCCTGTAAACTATAAAATCGAAGGTATCCAAGAGCATGACCAACAAACTGTGCATGCAGATCGCCTAAAACTTTGCTTTAGCGATAACACACGACCCCAACAGCAATCTACCAGAAGGAGAAAGAAGCCCGTGTATCATCCACCAGAAAGTGAAACTGAAGCAGACGAAGAAGACATAAGCTAGGATATCATTTATGTGCCACTTCAAAAACCACTTCTAGCCACTACAGAATTGGATGCTGATGAATCTTCGTCACAATGGATGGAACCAACCCCAGTTGAGCCAATCCCGCTGGAATCAACATCTCGCGTTATTGGAGACAATGCTACTGATCTGGAAATGGATGAACAAGAACGACCCACTTCCTCTTTGGATGATGTATGGCCAGAAAAGTCCGATGAACCAGAGCCAATCACCACTTCAGAGCAGGAGATGATCCAGACACCAGAGACACCAACCACTGAACCATTGAGAGAGACCACTTCTAGTCCTGAAAAAGGGACAGAGATGACAGCAGCTCAGCAGCCCACAGAGTCCACAGAAGATGATCAAACACCTATGAGAGGATCATCAACAGGGTACAACCTCAGACCTAGAACGAAGGTGGACTACAGACGACTACAACAAGAGAAGGAAGACTCCCATTAAGAAGGGACATGTGTGACAAAAGGAAAACTTTTGTCAGTTATGATCGAAAAAGAACGATCTCAAATTGTGTGGTGCAATGATATTAAAAGATAACTATATTAGAAAAAAATTAACTATATTAAGAAGGGGCAATTGACTTTAACTTTACATTGCCTTAGGGTTACTGTATTCCTCCCTTTATAAAAGAAATACACGACGCATTCTGCATCAAAGAATTAACTGAAATGTAATCAAATGTAAATTACTGATTATCTTTTGTACTTTGAATAAGATAAAAACTTTTGTATGAAGTTTATTTGTATTGCAATGAAATCACAATTTCTTTTGTACTATGTGTTTCTCCTTATTTTACTCACTATTGACCTATCTTTCTATCACAATAGGACGCCACCCGGGACTATCTTGGCGAAACGTTTGGTGAACGATGGATTGGGTGAGGGGGTCCAGTGGCATGGTCACCAAGGTCACCAGATTTAAACCCACTGAACTTCTTTTTGTGGGAATATTTAAAGAGCAGTATTTATGAAACCCCAGGGGAGCCAGAAGCATGTCTTGTAGCATGGTTGGTGGCAGCCACTGAAGCCAGTACTACTCGACAGTGTACAACAACTGACACCGCAGATGCCAAATATGCATTGAGGTTGGAGGCCGTCAGTTTGAGCAGCTACTGTAACTCGTTAGTTATGTATTTCCAGACTAATGTTTATTGAACATAATATGCTTATTATGATCACTTGCATAAGTACTATAAGTTTATAACACTTTGACTGTTACACCGTGTATTTACATCAGATTTCGTTATAACTGTAGAAAAATTGTACAATTTCAATGAACCTGTAGTTGGGGATTTCAATTAACTTTGGTATAATTTTTTTTTTCGCTATGACCGAGTTCATTATATGTGGGTTCGACTGTATACATATAAGTAGTCGAGTCACATTAATGTGACTGTAATATATCGTGTTGCCACCAGACGGCGCACCTAATCTTTTCCCTTGTTGCCATGCGACCGTTATACTCTCGACACACAGACTCCATATCATCCTTCATGTAACCACCATGTTATGTTTTTCTCTCCCTCTTATATATTATGATAATTCCTATGATAAATTTACCTTTACTTAATTTACCTTATCTTGTACGTTGATTCATCTCATTACACAACAATTGGCGACGAGGATGGGATGTAAACCAATGAGATGTTCAACGAAACCACGTCCATGAAACTGGATTGAAAAAATCCGCAAGAAAGACGAGACGCCATTTCTCCCGCTCATTACGATTCCAAGCCATCTGCTCATCTCCACAAGGCAAATTTCTTCTCTGTTAAACAATCATGTCTATTATTGGCACTCTCCAACCCTTCGATGTCGATAATCAAAACTATGGGACTTTTATGCTGAGCAAGTTAAATACTTCTGCGCTGCAAACAACATTGTGGAACTGGAATGTAAGTGAGCAACTCCGTTAGCTGTCATAGGCCTAAAAGCCCTCACCATTGTTCGATCACTTGTTGCACCGGCGTTGCCTGAAACAAAAACTTTTGAAGAACTCTTAACTCTTCTAAAAAAATCATTATGCCCCGGCACCATCAACAATATCTCAACGTTTCCAATTTCACAAACGAACTCAAAGGGAAGATGAATCAGTAAATTCATTTGTCACCGATCTTCGTCAACTAGCAGATCTATATAATTTTGGTGCTATTCTCGACGAGTGTCTACGAGATCAATTCATCTGCGGAATGAAGGATGAATCAACACAACAACGACTACTTTCTGAATCAACATTGACTTTCACACAAGCCACACAACAAGCTTTTTCTGCTGACACCGCAGCTGTTCAACTGAGAGAAATCCGTGCAAACGAACGATTTCCTACTTCTCCACCCAAGGTCATCAGCAACATACAATGTAAGAATAAAAACTCTAAGTTCAGATCAAGGAAGAAAACGTCTACTAAAGAGACAGTGTTTCTACCAACATCAAATGTTGCTACTCCCGCTCAGCACGTTCAGAAAGAATGCCAAGGATGTGGAGGCCGACATTCCCGCTCAAACTGTCCTCATAGTAACGCCGTATGTCGTCATTGCTCGAAACTGGGACATATATTCCATGTGTGTCGTGCACGTGAACGAACAAAAAACCAAAAACAGTATAGTACAACAAATGCAACAGGAGAAGTCAACACAGCCACTCCCGAATATGTAATTAATCAATTGTCTCAAGAATCACCCCCCACGAAAATGCTCTGTGACGCTACAGATAAATGGACTCAAATGGAAGTTGATTCCAAATCAGTATATTCCATCATCTCCGAAAAAACTTTCCGAGACCTTAATAAGAATGGAAATCTTAAACTCACCAAGGTACCATTTGTGGTACGAAACTACCAACATCAACACATTGAATTCAAAGGTCAGTGTTGGCCTACAGTTGAGCATAATGGATTTAAGCAAAATCTACGATATTTAGTCACGTACGGAGACAAATCAAACCTTCTAGGTTACGAGTGGTTCGCACCTTTAGGAATTACCTTATCCGGTGTTAACGAAACAAATCATGATTCAGTTCAACAAGTACTGACTGATTATGCTTAATATATTCACTCCTGAATTGGGTTCATATCAAGGACAACCCATCTCTATGCCTATCTATCCGAAATATCCACCTATTCGTCTTAAAGCAAGATTTGTTCCACTGGCATTACGACCAAAAATTGATAAAGCACTCAATACACTTCTAGAACAAGGAGTCATGGAACCAATCGATAACCCCAGATGGACAACGCCTGTAGTTCCAATCATCAAGCCTTCAGGTGAGATACGCTTATGTGGTGACTATAAAATAACTATTAATAAAGCAATGCAGGACCATCCTCATCCAATCCCTGCTGTTCAACAATTACTGACATCTATACCACCTAGCTCTGTTTTTGCTAAAATAGATCTAGCTCAGGCTTATCTTCAGCTACCTGTCGTTTCATCAGAGGCCCAACTATCATCACTCATCGAGGAGCTTTCAAATTCAAACGTTTACAATTTGGTGTTTGTGTCGCCCCAGGTATTTTTCAAAGTGTTATGGATTATCTTCTGTCAAATCTTCCAGGTGTCATAACATACCTCGATGACATTCTTATCTGTGCTTCAACACATAACGAGTTAGCAGAGCACCTACGCCAAGTGCTGTCACGCCTATTAAAGGTAGTATCTACGTCTCAATAAGGACAAAAGCATATTTAACGTCCATGAAGTAGAATTCCTAGGTCATACAATTGACAAAAATGGACTCCACCCTTCTCAAAATAAAATCAAAGCAATTAAGGGAAGACTCCTGTGCCAAGCTTTCCCACTCACACATCGACTTTATATCAATTTTCTTAATAGAAAAACAAGGAATCTTTATTCAATTTAACATTTTCACTGCATAAGCT
>JAHWFO010094135.1:952441-1008434 GCA_023313115.1 Rhysida immarginata
TGAAAAGCAGTGACTGGTAATAGCAATAGTAAAATATTAAGGTTTCTGTCCCCTTTCTTTTTTCTTTTTCTGTAAATTCTTGCCTATTTTATTTCTCGTGACAAGTCAAAAATGGGGACCGCATTATACAAGAGGATAAAATTTTTACTGGTTTTTTGGGCTCTGAAAGTAAAATCGCGTTATACAAGATGCGCATTATAGTAGAATATTTACGGTATGTGCTATTTATGAACGTAAAGGACTGAAATTCAGAACTCAGATTCCTCTAGGCAAGATCTGAAGTTAGACTTAATTGTTCCAGAGGGATCGGAGTCGCAAGGGTGGCAGTCACTTGGTCTTTAGAACTATGGCAACATATGACATCTGAGATGTGGTTCCATCTAAAGTGATGAGAAAGGAAAGAAGATAAGCTCTTTTTACATTTTCTACATACTACATTTGAGAAAATCCATTTTTTGATTAAAAAATTGGGGGGAGGTAAAAAGTGCAGATAAAGGGGTAAAAATAGATGATCGCAGGATCTGCTACTTGCCTTTTCTACTTGGGTGGGGGGGGGGATTAATTTCTTGTTAATTAATCTATAAATGTATTTGTTTCACTGCTAAGCTCCTCCTTGAAATGTTTACAAGATTTTATTTAAAAGTCAATAAATAGAGAATCAAACAAGTACCGTAAATAAACTAGATTACTGGGTTAGATGAGTAATTGATAATAATCACATTCAAAGTTTGACAAATGCTTGAAATTTAATTTTAATAAAATTTAAATTGGATCATATCGTAATGAAAATTCTTATCAGGTACCTTATTGACTCAAATTATATCAGTTCACATGCAAACAATTTCAATAGATTCACAGTTGATATTTGCGAGGGTGCAATGAATTGTAAACATTGTACTGAGCTTTTCTGATGCCGCTGATCATCATTACTCATAGGCTGTACTGTGAGTGTGGTTGTGCCGAGAGATTCACGCCACTACCGCCGAGACAGCCGATGACTCATGCAATGCCAGCCACGTTATCTTTACATTTCTGGGCTTAAGGCAATTTTCGCGCTGATCTTGTTAGTGTCCACAAGCCTCAGCTATGCCTGCCTTCCCCAGCCTGGGATACAAACACTATGCTGCTTACTGCCGTGGATAAAACTCCGTCAAATGTTTCCCGCCTGCTTGTCACTCAGCACCCAATCCACCACGAAGTTCCAACGCCTCGATCCTTGAGACTGTTGCCCACCGTCGCTTGCATGTAACCAAGATGTTCAGTTCGCTATCATAAAGATTTGCAAGTTTCATGCGCCATCTCATTTCACATCATCTGATAGATAGGCTAAGCTTTTAATGGCTGAAAAGCTCCGAAACGCCTCTATTTTAAATTTATTTTCTCCTTTTATAACATTCTGAAGTTTCTCGAAAGTTCTATCCCGCCTGCCTGATTTCTGTAACCTCATTGGTTGCTTTGAGTTTCTCTCCCGAACTGCCGTTTGGCTGCTTGTCCGTTTTGCGGTCAGCTCCCCCCCCCCCCCTCCACCAGACGCCAGTTTCCATGGCAATTGCCGTCGCTCGCCCTCAGGCAGACACGATAAAAGGGGGGGGGAGACCAATTGTCTGTAGACAGGGTGTTAAATTTCATCACCAAAATGATAGGGGTGATGGAATATGTGATTCTAAGCAAAAAAGTTCATATGAACATGGGCCCGATTTTGAACGATAACTGAGATATGAACAGAAATAAAAATGCCACTACTATGATCATCAAGTTAATTACTCAGTTTCTACAAAATCTAGGATGATGAAACTTGGAAGAATAATAGAGTACATAAAATTGTGTCTACCATTAAAATTTGATCGATTCCAATGAGTAGTTCCAAGGTAAGATGTTGTTGATCTTGGTGGCGGCATTTTTATTTAAGTTCATATCTCAGTTATTGTTAAAATTCGGACCCATGTTCATATGAAGTTTTTTGATTAGAATCGCATATTCCATCACCCCTATCATTTTGGTTCTACTTGTTTATTCTAAGCTAGTTACTTTAAGATGTGGATAATGTTGTGACAGTTTCATCTATATTGGTTGGCTCATATAACACAATACACTCTGTGAACCATTTCAAACCTTTTGTCCTGTCTCAAGGGTTGCCCTTTGCTTAGTATCTTAACAACAAATTGATAAATTAAAGGCTAACTGTGGGTTATGATCTGAGAGATTATAATTTGAAATAAAGAATAAAATTGAGCAATATGAATATGTAATTATCATAAATCAAATTCCCTTTAAAAGTTGGTCAAATGTATAAGATAACATACACGGATATGATTTGTTAATGGGGAACATGCCTGAAAATTAAAAAAAAAATTTTTCGATCGTATTCTTTATCTATATCAAGGAATGATGATTCATTTTTTTCTAAAAATGTATACCATACTTTCGCGAATATACACCTCGCAGGTTATACACTTTTTTACATCATCGGCAGGGGGTGCAGGGTTTACAAAATATTTTTTACATGAGTGACGTGAGAGATGGAAAGCAAGAACAGGCTGAACTAGAAGCAGACCTGCATACTTACCCGGATTTTGACAATCTCACCCGGTCACCTGGCGAATCATAAAAATCTCCCGGCAATCGTAAAAATCTCTCGGCAATCGTAAAAATCTACCGGCAATCGTAAAAATCTCTCGGCAATCGTAAAAATCTCCCGGCGAATCGTAACAATCTCCCGGTGAATAGTACTCTCTTAAAAGAACCAGCAATTTTTTTTTGTAACACTATTTAGTCTTCTTGCAGTTAAATTTGCTTATCCAGAAAGAGAAGTACCATGCTACAAGTGTAAAGCTTCAAAAGAAGTAATATAAAAAGGCAAAAAAGCTACAAGACAGTACAATCAGCTCCACAAGGAGACAAATTAGGGAAACCTCAAATTTATATCAGCATAATTTAAAGATAAAAGGTATTTTATAATTTAACTAGTGTTGATCTCATTATTTCACGTACAGTATATCTTACTTCCTTAATTATTTTGACTAGTGTATAGTGTTTAATATATAATTGTACTTGTGGCATCTAATGTTAAATTATGTCCAAAAGTAAAATTTAAGTGCACAATTTTTGTAACAATTAAATATGTTATCGATACGTATCTTTTACCCTACTAAATTTACTATCATCTGATTTTCCTCCAGAAATAGTTGGCAGGTCTGTAGAAGTGTCTGAACAAGTCTTCAATTGGAATTTTTCGTGTATCTCTTACGGTTTTTAAGATGGGATTTGAATGTGTTCTTATTTACATATTTGGATGATGAAAGTGCACCATGGTATAGGCCACTCAGCACTTCCTATTCATTGGATTCATCAAAATTGACATATCTGCTTTGGTTACTAAAATAAAAGGGGGGGCGCGCTCATTTTTGTATCCATCCTATATAAAGGGTTGTTAGTTTGCTTTAATTTATTAGTTGTTTATTTTGTCTGCTGGATCCATTCTTTGCTAATTTCTATATTGAACATCCTGCTCCATTTTTCTTTTCCTGCAAAATAAACTTTTCTTCTATTTCATATGCTTTCTCTTGTAAGTTTTTATACTGCAAATACAACTTTTTAATTTCAATTCACTTTAGTGTTTGAAATAATTAACTATATTTATTAATTTCCTACTTTAAATAATGTTATCCCGAAGTTTTTTTGAGTCCTGTATATTGGATACCCTGCAGGGTGTGGGGTATGTTTGCAAAAATATGGTACTTTTTAATAAAAAACTATGAAAGATAGGACCTCATAAAAATGCTACATCATAGCACTCTGTGCATTGATGTCACAATCCTCTTGCTATCCTGAATCTATGGCTTTCTCCTTCATTAACAGTACTACATCTCCTGAAAATATTGACTAGAAAACCATGTACGCACCCAGATAATGTTTCGTACCTATCTGTACAAACACTTCAAAATCAGTACCTGATAAAAGTTTTTTAACAGGTCCTAAAAACCCTGAGAAAAGAAAGAAATTATTTTCGGCATCGAGAAAGAATAACGCTCGTCACGCTATCGGAGAGATATCGACAATGTATTTTTGTGAAGACCATTTCAATGAAGGTTTTTTTATAAATATTTTTAATGCATATCATGTATGTAATTAAATAAAAGCACATGTGCATTATATCATTTAAAAAATCTAACAACTTGTCAATAAAATATGTAAGTAATATTCATTTAACATTACTTTTATTGTAACAATGCCTAAGGTAATGCGCATGCATAACAATGATCACATTGAGATTAGATAACGTTGTTTCTCTCCTCATTCTACACAGAAACCTAAAGCTGGCAGTATGTAATTCACCAGTGTAATTATACTGTTAAGTTTTATTAAACTCTCACATTATTTACTTCTTGGTTATGGGCCCAGCACGCTCGCTAGTGTCAAAGCAGAACAGTATATAATACAAATCAGCATAGAGAATTTATCCCAGCTAAAATGGCAACCAGCGCAGTGGAAGACAGTGCTAAGTTTGCGAAGTTGGATGGAACGAATTACCGCAGTTGGCAATATAATGCAATGTGACCATTGAAGCTAAAAGGATTATGGGGATACGTCGATGGTTCCGTGGTAAAGCCTGCTGCTGATAAGGTTCCAGAGTTGATCGCCTACACACAACAAGAAGAGAAAGCCCATGCAATTATTGTACTTTCAATTGAACCACCGCAGCAACAACACATTACTGAATGTGCCACAGCAAAAGAAGCTTGGAGTGCACTAGAACGAGCTTTCGAGCCGAAATCAAGACCACGTATGGTACACTTAATTCAAGAACTCATGTCTAACAGATATATCGAACCTGAAACAATGGACACATATGTCACGCGCACACAACGTGTTGCAGAACAGTTACGTGCTGTAAATAATGGATTCGAAGATGATCACTAGCAGCGATCATGATATCCGGCCTGCCTCCCAGCTACGACAGTGTAGCAGCTGCAATTACGAATTGGGAAGATGAACGCTTTACGTTTGATAAAGTGAAAGAAGCGCTGCTGACGAAATACGAACGTCGTCGTCTTGTCGCAACCCGAAGAGAAGAACCCGATGCAGAAGCCTATCAAATGAACCCTCACCCACCTACATCAAAGCCTCGAGTAGAATCCAAGACAGCTGTGAGTACCATAGAGTGTTTTCGATGTTTTAAAAAAGGTCACCCGGCACGGAATTGTAGAACTTGTTTGAACAATAATCTTTATGAAACAGGAAGAAATAGACCAAAAACTAAAAATAGAAGCTCCCTAATACTGTCACTATCGAAGTTAGATTATCGCTAAGAATGGCTTATAGACAGTGGATTACTACATTTTGCAATTTTCACTCAGAAGTATTATCCGCAGATGGTGGTGAAAAGAATAGCGCACTGCACGCCACAGGAATTGGTGATATTAATGTGAAGGTATACCAGGATAACAAATATAAAGATATGGTTTTGGAAATAGTTTTATATGTGCCTGACTGTAGACGAAATCTATTATCTTGTGACGTATCTAATATGTCCTTTACGAATGTTAACTAGGATTTAACATTCGTGTGTTTTATTTATTCAATATATGCCATAAATTTTAATTATTTCATAAAATTATCTAAGCTACCCTTTTACTAATTTCACCTTTCATTTATTAAAAGCAAGTTTCTATCATAACTATGTTAATACTTTTCAGAAACTATAACTTTATGTTTAATTTATTCGTTTCTTGAAGCGATGGCTCTCCATTTTTTTCGCTCTTGTTTGCTCCGTCAGTTAGAAAGGGGGGAGGGTGCATGCATCCTGGAATGGCAATAGATGCTCCTATTGTTCAGAATTTGAACACATGAGGGAGTTGATTCTGATTGTTGTTTCATGTAACCCCATGAATTAAACTAATGATTGATGGTCAACCTAAGCAAACAGGAGGGAACACTTGAAATTTAAATGTTATATAAATTGTGCGGCAAATTTTGAAAAAACTCTCTCGACAATCTCGATCACCATCTATGGATCACGATGACCTACTCTGAGTTTGATCTACAACAGACTGTGAGGCTCTGACATCTCTGAGCCATGATAACAGCACGCTCTAAATGTCATGCTATGAACATTGATCTTAGCAAACTAAGCTCTGATCATTAAATTTCACCATGGCAGCCGTCTTCTCATCAATAAGTGATAACAAGAAAATCACTAATTAAGAGATCGACAACACTGCGAGCAAACCAGGATTTCGATAGTCTAATGCAACGAGCAACTGGTGGTGACGACGAAGATCAAGGCAGCAACTACGAACAACGGCGGCGGCAGATCGCACTCCTTGGCGGGAACGATTTACAGTAGGCAGGAAAACAGGCAAGTCTGATTTTCAAAGGAGTTAAGTGAATCAGACGGGTGGCCTGTAACCTACTGTGGTCATCTGCGGAGATCATAGGCCACGACGTGAAGAAGAACGCATTGTCAGATACAGCGGTGCTTCGTAAGATCGACCCGGCTTATGTGTCACATTCTACGGTACTGAAATCAACTGAGAGGTTAAAAAGATAAGTGTGCATTTAACTTTATGGGCCCATCGCGAGTGTTAGGCTTAAGGACAATTTTTGAACAAATGAACTTTAAAGCTTTTCATATCAAAATTAAACAGTTGAGAGCCTTTGCTTCATTAAAATAAAATATTTATCTTTCCTTTAAACATATTTGAGTAATATTTTTCACATAAGAATTATAAATAAAGAAATTAAATTCATTCAAACTTTGTTTTATCATTTCTCACAGAGTTTCATTTTAATAAGGAAATAAAATCTTTTGCTTAACAGGAGGTGAGATACTTGAATCTTAGATTTATCATAATGCATGCGTAGCTTAGTTACAAGCTGAATCTTTTGTTTTCCTTTTTTACCATCAGAAGTGTGATTCACTTCAAATCACAGATCTCTCTTAAGTGCAAGAGAAATGTGTGTAACCGTGTGTAAGCACTGGCATCCGTGACAACTTTAATTTATTGTATTAAGATTGGGAATAATCTTGGAATCTTGTGTCACACAGGCATAAGGGATAGCTACTTATTATTTTATTTACTTAATCATTGAATGTTGGGTAAGAGTAAAACATTTTACTTTTCCCCACCATCACACTGGCGTCCGTGACATCTTAATTTTTATGATCTTGGAGTTCAAGGGAGCTAACCCCTTTTCCCCCACCATCACAATCTGTCCGCCAATTGGAGAAAAACGGGAAAATGATTAACTTTAAAAATGGAATTGTACAAATCCGGGAAAAGCGAAATGGCCGACTATGTGCAGAAGGGTATGCACATAATGATTTATATAATGCTAAGCTGCAAATAATACCTCCTAGCAACATGGAAGTGAACACAACAGTAATTGAAGATGTGTGGCATGAAAGGTACTGCCATATTAGCAAGAGCAGCTTACAACAACTTGTAGACAAGCAAATGGTCCAGGGAATGGAAGAAACTAACATCGGTGAAGGAAAAGTGTGAAGCCTGTTGTGTCGGAAAGAAGACACACGCTCCTTGTAAAGCCATTAAGATGAGACAATCAAAGAACTTATTGGAATTAATTCATTCTGATTTATGCGGTCCAATGCCTGTAGGATCAAATGGAGGCTCACGCTATTTCATCACATTTATTGATGACTTCTCACGGAAGACAGCTGTAAGCTTTTTACGTAACAAGAATCAAGTTGTTAATGCTGTGAAACAGTACATTGCCAGGGTGGAACGCCAAACAGGTCAAAAAGTGAAAAAGTTTTGAACAGACAGTGGACTAGAATACTGTAATGATAAATTGCAATGGTATTTTACAGATCATGGTATCCAGCATCAGCGTACAAATGTTGAAACTCCAGCTATGAATGGTATAGCAGAACGCTCGTATAGAACATTTGATGAAATGATAAGGAGCACTTTACGCTCAGCGAAATTGCCACATAAATTTTGGGCAGAAGCGTTGGCCACAGCCGTATACGTGAAAAATAGAGCGCCACATACTGCATTTAGAGATGAAGTTCCTGACACTGTTTGGTTAGGAAAAATACCTAGTGTGAAGTATCTCAAAGTATATGGATGCTTAGAATATGCTTACACTACCCGGCAAAGAAGACGGAAGTTAGATCCACGTGGTGAGCCATGGATTATGGTCGCTTATGCATCTAAAACAAACTGGTACAGACTTTGGAATTCGAAGAAAAATGCAAATTGAGGTGGTATCATAGAAACAAAACATGTAAGTTTCGATGAATCATAGAAAGGATATGAAGTGTTATATGGATCCACACCTTCTCATTACTCAGTCAGTTTTGAGTGGAATCATCCTAGCACCTGGGAAACGATCAAGCTACCAATTAAACAAAGCATATCACCATTAAAAGAAGATAGAATTGAAGTCGAGCAAGAAGCTGTTGAAGAAGACGAAGATAAATTTTTTGATATGAAACCACTGAAGATTCACAAATAGAGCCTACACTAGAGGAACGGAAAAACGTGGAAGACCCAAAAGAGTTATACGCAATCCATGGGGACGAGCTGGCAAACCAAAAGAGCGTCAAATCAATTATGTAGAAGTACATGAACCCAATGGTATTGAAGAAGCAATATCATTGCCACAAGCTGATCAATGGCGGCAAGCGATGAACAAAGAATATAACAAATGAAACGACAAACTTTGACTGTAACTACCTTACCTCCAGGAAAAAGACGTGTTGGAAGTAAATGGGTTTACAAAGTAAAAAAGGATAATCAAGGGAAAATAGCACATTATCGAGCTCGTCTTGTAGCACAAGGATTTTCGCAGAAGCAAGGAGAGGATTATCATGAAACTTATGCACCAGTAGCAACGTTCATGGTCATCAGATTACTACTGATTTTAACTGTATGTTTTCAGTGGCATACTTGACACCTGGACATAAAGTATCCATATTTATATGGATACTTGGAAGAAGACGTCTACATGCAATTACCAGCTGGTTTTAATCACCCTGAAGACAAAGTTGCAAAACTGCAGCGGCCAATATAATGAAGATTGGCTTAAAACAATCTGGTAGAAATTGGAATACCACGTTGGACTCATTTTTACAAGATCAAGGATTTAAGAGACTACAATCTCAAAGTTGTGTTTATTATTCACAGAGAATGTGCACTATTATTGTTATATACGTAGATGATATAGCTGTATTTGCTAAATCAGAAGAAGTGATCAATGAGACAATCGACATAGTAAGTTCAGAATATGAATTACGAGACCTGGGTCAGATTACATATTTCTTAGGTGTAAATGTTGAATATGAACAAATGTGCATCAAGCTCAATCAAGAATAGTATATAGACAAACTGCTAGCCACATTCAACATGCAAGAATGTCGAACGGCTTCTACACCTCTGGAGCCAGGCATACATCTATCCGAAGAAGCGTGTCCAAAGAATGACATTGAACGTGAAGACATGTGTCATATACCCTACAGACAGTGTATAGGAAGTCTTTTGTATTTAGCGAAATATTCTCGTCCTGACATCATGTATGCCGCAGTTAAGTTGTCCCAGTTTAATGCAAATTCAGGAAGACTGCATTGGAAACTAGCCAAACGCGTTTTACGATATCTAGCTCATACTAAACAATACAGATTGACTTACACTAATAGTCAAGCCCCAAGTGTGAGCATCTACATCGACTCTAACTGGGCTGAAGACATCGATGATAGGCATTCATATACAGGGATGGCTGTATTCATCAATAGAAATCTCGTCGCATGGAAGGCTATCAAACAGAAAAACATTGCTACTTCCACAATGGAAGCGGAGTATATCGCAATGGCAACCGCTACGGAAGAAATCATATGGCTACGTATGTTCTTCTATGAACTTCAATTGCAAGTCCCTCAGCCGTACATGTTATTTACTGACAACAGAGTAGCCATAGACCATGCGAAGAACCGAATTGAAAAATCAAGAACCAAACACATAGATATTGCATATCAGATTTTGCGTGAAAAGTTAGAGGAACGTTTAATTATCATTAACTATGTTGATACTACTAACAATGCAGCTGATATTTTTACCAAACATTTAAATCGTATTGTTCATGAGAATTGTAATAAATTATTGAATTTGAAATGATAGATAATTCATGCTGTTAAGTATATGTATAAAAGTGAATGTTTAACGAAAGGGGGAGAATGTAAGTAATATTCATTTAACATTACTTTTATTGTAACAATGCCTAAGGTAATGCACATGCATAACAATGATCACATTAAGATTAGATAAATGTTATTTCTCTCCTCATTCTACACAGAAGCCTAAAGCTGGCAGCATGTAATTTACAAGTGTAATTATACTGTTAAGTTTTATTAAACTCTAGCATTATTTACTGCCCTCTGTACTTCAAAATATTAACGGGGGGAGGGGGAAATTCCCACAGATGATCGAGAGGTGGGGGGGGAGGCGCTGAATAGCATTTTTTTTTTACTGTGAGCACAACTTTTATCCCAATTACAATGTTCACTAAAATTTATAGTTTCACAAGTTAAAAGTTTTTCAAATATTTTAAAAGTTGCATTATACACAATGTGAAGTAGAATTAAAAAAAAACAACAAAAAAACCCATAAGCAAGAGTTAAAAAAAAACATACATAATATGAGTAGCTGCTTAAATATATGTTTTTTGTAAAGTACATTCCCGAAAGTTAGTTTTATTTATTTTAAATCTTAATAAAAATAAGAGATCGGCTTTTATTAGTTTCGGATATGCTGTCTAAAGCAGTGAACGAAAGGCACTGTGTGGTGGCTTGCCACTACGATTTATTATTTTAAATATATATGAAAAAATTATTCGTAATACACTTTTATGCAGTGCCATAAATAACTGTCATATTTTATGTGTGAGGGATTACGTTTTGTTTAATCAATAAACACGAAATCAGTGTATCTGTAATACAAAGCAACGCGGCCAATCACATCCCCACTAAATATGAAAATTATAAATCTTTCCTTCAAAATCAGAATATTTTCTTCCCGAACTTTTAGGTTTACATGGTTATTAAAATATATTTTGTAAGTTCTTAGAAAGAATGAGAATGTAAGCCAAAGAAATGAATGGCTTTGGCTTTAGTCTTTCAAACTTTGGCTGAAACATAACGTTCGTCACTTCTAAAAAATCCGCAACGTTTATGTTGATCTTCAGCAAATTATCGGATTGTCGTTTTTGATATCCTGAGTCAGTCATGGTAATTTTCTATTAAATAAATAAATACTATGCTGAAAGTAAAGCGACAATGTGAAATAGGAATCTTATTCAATGTACGGCAGCGTGAAGTATAGGATAGCAGGTGGATCATGATGTCAAATCGAGGAAAACAATCAGAAATTGTTTTCAAATGGGGCATTGTTTGGCGTTTTTAAAATCAAATTTAATACATTTTTAAAAGTTCTTAGGGTTTCTGACCATGATTTTCGTGTTCAGCATGTTCAAATCTATAAAAAACATTTGTTATTTAAAAACAAAACTCCATGCAAGTTCCCCATTATATCCATAGGGTTATATTTCCATATAATATATTCACCCAGTCTGCTAGTGACACATCATTTATTGCTTCAATATTTAGTGCCTTCTGCAATTGGTTATTTAGCGCTGACTCACATATAAGAGGTGGTTACATTAATGTGACTCGACTGTTTACTTCCAGTGAGCAGAAAAATTATCCATCCACCAGCTTATGTAAACATAAAAACTTTAGAATAAATAAAGCCAATTCAATAAATAAAGCCAGTTGAATGAACATTTTATTATAATCTCCAGTATTAAATAAATTATGTGACTTCTCACATTGGGTAGAGATCATTGTATTAAATAGGGAAAAGTGAAGACACAGTTGATAAGACACCTTGTAATAGCAGAGCCAAAAAATATTATCTATTATGAAAAATTCACCAATCACATTCATAACAGATTACCTATCTGTATGGGTAATGTTGCAGCAAAATGAGAAAATAGAGGTGCATTCACATGATTTAAGAGCTAGGGTCATACCTGGACTAAAGGATGGTAAAAGTCAGCATGTAATTGCCAAGGAACTCCAAATTTCATGCTCATCAGCCCAATATATTGTGACATACAGTATATGCTAAATGCCACAAAAGATTTTGGACTTGTAGCCCAAATCTGTATATTATGATTCTACTTGTTTATTCTAAGCTAGTTATTTTAAACTGTGGATGATGTTGTGACAGTTTTATACAATATTGATTGGCTCATATAACACAGTACACTCTGTGAACCATTTTAAACCTTTTGTCCTCTCTCAAGGGTTACCCATTGCTTGGTATTTTGATTATTATTTAAATTTCACAATCAGTTGTTCCGGCCTCATTTTCTTTTCCGTTTTGTTAATGGGGCGGGAAGTGAGATGGGTGTCTGAGGCTGATCTTTCCCAGGTTGCCTAGGCAACAGAGCCGCTTGTTGGGCGGGAAATTGAGAGCATGGAAGATTCCTCATCTGTGACTGAGCAGAGGAATCGACGACCGAGAACAGTGTTCGGTGGAGGCTCTTCCCATGCGTTTTGCTATAAGCAGGAGGAAAGGGGTGAAAACTCTTCTCCTTGATCTAGTATCTCGGGTGTGCGTACGTGTTTTGGACTTGTGCTCAGAACTCACGACTCTGCTAGCTTCAGTATGGGAGAGATGTAACTTCTCGAGAACAACTTTGCGTCGGGTGGCCCACCAAGTAGCCTGTCCTGACGCTAAGCCTGCATTAGGTGTGCATGTGGCGGTGTGGTGAGGAGGTGAGCACGTCAGACAAGACATGAGAAGGAAAGGGGTACCCCAGCCAAAGTCATCAGTGGCGGCAATATGAGCGGGATGACCGCTGGGCAGTCTACTTCGGCAGTGCTGGACAGTGCTGGATTTTGTAGCAGTCGGTGGTAGGTGAGACGGCACGATGAGAGTCTGGTGGAAGGCGAACCTCGATGGCCTATTAGTGAGCTATAGAGACATCAAGGTGGTTTGGCGAGATGTATCGTGGAGCAATACAGCAGAGTAAAGAGGAAGAATCACCGGTGGAATGGATATGCCGGCAGTCAGAGCCTGTGCTTTTTGGAGAACGAAGTGAATTACAGCCATTGGAGTGTTCAAAAGTACAAAGACAGATAAGTGAAATTGACAGAGTTCTGAATGTAAAAGAAAGCAGTAGGGGGAGGTGGACCCTCAATAATTAGGACGAATGATCTTTGCGGATAACTTGTTCTACATGTATCATAAAATTTACTTGACTTACTAACTAACTAACTATTTCATTTTTTTGCTCAGATTATTTTGTTTAATTCTGTTAAATAAAGTCTTATGGGTATGAATTCCTGAAGTGGGCCCCTCAAAAACCAATATGTCATGAAATTTAAAACTTCTATTATAATTTGTTAGTACCTAATGAAGTATTAAAATTCCCAAAATATTTTTGAAAAATTTCCATATGTTAAAAAGTTATAAAAAATAGATATTCTTGGTACTTTTTATTCAAAAAGTCATATCTCAAGCTAATTTTTCCAAATCTCTTTGAAATTTTAAAGATAAGAAGTAAAATGTTTATATTACATAACAAAGCAAAAAGAAGCAGGAAAAAAAATTTTTGAGTTTAAAAAAAAAAATAATAATAATAATAATAATAAATAAAAAAAAATTTTTTAATAAAAAATGGATATTTTTTAATGTTCTAAATCGATTTCAACAATTTTGAAAAAACACATTGAATCTGTATTTATTAACGATTTAGAATTTGAAAAAAAAAATTGGTGATCTCTGCTTTTACAAGAATGCCATCAATATTTGTCAAGCTTTTCAATCATACCACTGGGCTGCTAAGAGTTATTTGCTAAAAACAGAGATCACCAAAAATTTTTTTTCAAATTCTAAATCGTTAATAAATACAGATTCAATGTGTTTTTTCAAAATTGTTGAAATCAATTGAGAACTTTAAAAATATTCTTTTTTTTTATTATTAAAAATGTAAATTTTTTAACACAAAAAAGAATTTTTTCATTCTTTTATGTTTCGTTTTGAAATATATACGTTTTACTTGCTATCTTTAAAATTTCAAAGGGATTTGGAAAAATTAGCTTGAGATATGACTTTTTAAACAAAAAGTACCAAGAATATGTATTTGTTCATAACTTTTTAACGAATGGAAATTTTTCAAAAATATTTTGGGAATTTTAATACTCCATTAGGTACTACCAAATTATAATAAAAGTTTTAAATTTCTTGACATGTTTGTTTTTGAGGGGCCCACGTCAGGAATTCTTACCCTTATTTAATTTTAATTAGAGCTTCCGTGTATTTTCCTTGAGACGTATGACATAAAAATGGCAACTTCGGGTTAGGGGTAAACATTCTGGCGATTTTTGAGGGCGTATTTTCGGACACTTGTATAAATTCATACTGTAGATGAGAATGGACAAAGATAGGTTTGAAAAAACAGAGCTTGGCTTCACGTTTCCTTGCCATGGTTTGCGTCTGACACAGCTTCCTGCACCAATCCGAGCATTCAGTTCTCTGTCCTGTCACTCATCACTTGTAAATGCAGTATACAGATACTTGAACTTCTTTACATCTCTTAATGGGGCTACATGAAGAGCACATTTAAACAAGCTGTTTTGAAAGGACCAGAACCTCAGTCTTAGCCACACAGATTTTCATCCCAGCCTCTTCACACCTGGCTGCAAACAGATCTAGTGCATGCTGAAGACTCGTGCAAGAAGACCCAAGGAGGACAAGGTCGTCAGCAAAGAGCAACCTATCCACCAAGCAGTTACTTACATCTATATGCTCTATTGTCTCGACCGCCCCTGTCTATCTAGTCCATAGAGATAATGAACAAGAGGGGCGACACTACGCATCCTTGGCTGAACCCAACACCCACAGTTGGATTCAGCCAACCCTATGCCATTTATCCAGATGCACATCTCAGAGCTTTCATACAAAGACATGATTGCAAATGGTAATGGCCCATCCTCTCAGTACTCATGCAACACTCTCCAGAGCTTCTCCTGAGGAACTTTGTCATATGCATTTTTGAGATCCACAAGCATGCATAGACATCTTTTGAATATTCCTGGGATTTCTTGAAGATTTGTTTAGAGCAAAGATGTGATCTGTTGTGCCTTGACCAGATTGGAGGCTGCACTGGTCTCTCCTCAGTTTGGAGTCAACTATTTCGTGACTTCTCTTCTGTAGACACTTAGCTTTGGCTTCCCAAGGATGCTCAGCAAAGAGATACCACGATATTTGTTGCAAGCCCTTTGATCATCCTTTTTGAAGATAGAAACCACAATTCCTTTTTACCATTACTTAGGGCCTGGCCAGACAGCCAAGCCTTTAACATCTCAGACCGGATTTCATCATCGCCTACAGCTTTGCCAGTCGTCAGGGAATTAATTGCCCATCTGACTTCTGCTTTGGTGATATTACCATGACTATTCTCCGTTCCAAGGTGCAACTCATGTGCCTCTGTTGTTGCTGTTACCAGATTAAGAAGATATGCAAAGTACCTTCCAGCTATGCAATACACTCTTCTCCGTTTTCAGAAGCCTTCTTTCCATCTTTGTGTATGGTCTGCTAAAATACCTTGTTTGATGAACTATAGTCTGCCTCTGGAACTTCTCCGGAATTGGCATTAGCTGTTGATACTGCTCTTGCTGCTGCTTTTCGGATCTCAGTGTACTGCACTGAACTTGAAGCCATAGCAAATAGGCTTCCTTCTTTGCCTTCGGTCTTTGCATTCCTTCTTTGAGTTCAGTGTTCCACCAAACAATTCTTTTCTCAGGACCACATTCAACCACTTATGACCAAAATGCAGACAACCAGGTGGTGATTAGTTGAGCGTTTTGTCACTCTCTTTACACGAGTACCCAATACTGATTAGAATAAATCAGTCAGTGACTTCTTGTCCCTTGGATCCTTATACTGGGTATACTTAAGGGCATCCCTGTGCTAAGTGATGGAGAGTCCATTGTTACAATAGAGATCCAACAAATGTCTCCTATTTGCATTTAAATCAGGGTCAGCATTCCTCCCAATCACGCCTTTCCCCACTAGGATGACAGAATCTGCACTCCTTCTCTTGCTGAGAACAGCATCTTCTAAAAAGAATGGGTATTCTGTGACTGCATTTGGAGCATATGCATCGAATGAGAATTGCTATTGCTAAGCATAGTAGCACAAGAAATATCTCCTTATTTGGAAACCAATGAGATGTCAGACGGGCCACATGGTGTCAAGCAAGGGTCGAGTGTGATTGCAGCATTTATAGCTCAACCTCACATGGAGAAGCACATGTGGAGTTCTCCATAAACAGAGAAGTATATAGAGGGAACACAGTGATGCACTCTTGATTGACACATCTATCATCATCATCAATCTTCATGAAGCAAGCAATGTGAAATCTATCTTCTTTGATAGGGACAATCATCATGATAATAAATTTCTGATCCGAAACCAATATTTAGGTTGGCCCATAAATAAGTTCAGGTGTTTGACATCCAATAACTCCATTGTAGAACACACAAATTATTTAATCTGTGAAGTGGTATACATCACCAAAGGATACTAAAATGTTTCTCTGTGTGGTTTTTCAGTGCAATATCAATCTGTGCTCCATCGAGAATACTACTTGCAGGCCAAGCCACGTTTGCACACGCTTGAACTCAATAGGTATGGAATAACGACTAGTATTTTTATTTTGCATCATCTTAACTTATACCACGGCAGGACCAATAACTGCTTACATAATATGTAATATCAAACAAGATTAAGAGCTCTACCGGATTAATTTTAAAAGTTCATACTATTGAAATCGTTCTGATCTTTTTCTGTATTTTAGTTCAATCTAGGTTACAACTTATTTAATGACTTGTCATTCTTCCGTAAGAAAAAGGAAGGCCCGAAACAAAAGGGCTACTCCTGAATTAAAGAGCAAAACGGTAACATTTTACATCAGTGTTAATAGTATGAGTTTAAGTTTGTCGAATTGGTTAATCTAGCTTCACAAAAGTTGCTTTAATCACATAGACAGAGCTTGAAACTTAGTTTCTCTTGATAAAAAAGTCATGTGCATACGCTTTCTCATTCTAAATTGTCACTATATTGCAGGGGCGATCAGCTGCTATATTCTTTTTCTTCCTACAAGAACAAAACATCTTACGTATATCATTAGCAGAGCTTTGGGGCTTCAAAATTCATTCATCTTTTCATTAGACTTTTGATATATCATTCTGAAGAAGCTGGGGAAATATACTTACTTTTCAAACCCGCTGCAGGTGATGAAGAAATCCAGTCCAAGATGTTAAGGGCCTTAAATCAGGATGGTATACAGTGCCAGTCTTCAGGGACTTAATTGCCCATCTGACTTCTGCTTCAGTGATACTACCGTGACTATTCTCCGCTTCAAGGTGCACCTCATGTGCCTCAGTTGTTGCTGTCACCGGATTAAGAAGAGATGCAAAGTATTCCTTCCACCTATGCAATAAGCTCTCCTCCGTTCTCAGAAGCCTCCCATCTGAACTCTTAATAGTTTGTGATGAAAGAGTCTTCTTTCCACGGAGGCAGTGCACGGTCTGCCAGAATACCTTTTTGCCAACCCATAGTTTGCCTCCAATTTCTCCCCGCACTTCTCCCAGGCTTTGGCTTTAGCTGTTGATACTGTATTTGCTGCTGCTTTTCGTGTTTCAGTGTACCACACTCGACTCGAAGGTGACTTATTTGCAAGCCATAGCAAATAGGCTTCCTTTGCCTTGACAGCTTCTTGGACTTTACCGTTCCACCATGCAGTCCTTTTCTCACCTCCCTATGCCACACTCAGCTGCTTGCGACCACAGCACAATGCAGTCGAAGTAATCACAGTTTTAAACAACTGCCACTCTTCTTCAACAGTACCGCGATCACTACTGTAAATCCTCTACTATAATGCAACTCCACTTTTTTGGCCCAAAAAATCAGCAAAAATGCTATCATCTTGTATAGTGTGATCCCCATTTTTGACTCCTCGCGAGAAATAAATTGTGCAAAAATATACAGAAAAAAAATCTTTATTCTTAAATAATCTGAATCTTAAAAATATAGAAATGTAAAAATGCATTTAAGTGAACTTTCTTGTCTTTGTTCAAAATTGTATAAAGTTTAAATTCACCAAAATTCAATTCATTTTATGGACATTTGCCCCATTAAAACCATTGGAAATTTATAGCCTTACATTGATAGGGAAAGCTTTCCCACTCACACATTGACTATATATCAATTTTCTTAATAAAAAAAACCAAATAATCTTTATTCAGTTTAATTTTTTCACTGCATAAGCTTTCTTGTAGGCTTTGGTTCGAGGCAGTTTGCAAGTACAGTATAACGATCTTTGGAAGAAGTTAGTTTCGTATTATGGTAGCTGTTGGCGACGAGAAATTCGAAAAACTGGATTAATGTATTGTATAATGAACTGGAAGTGTCAATGCAATGTAATTAATGTATAATACACGATAAATACGTGTGAATATCATCGGCACAGAAGGGATCTTCGTCGAGGCAGTTTGGATTTTTATAGGCCTACATTTCTCACTCACACATCGACAAAAAAAAATAATAATAATTAAAACAAAAACAAACAAAAAACCCCACAGAACAGAACATTTCTTAAAGGACAACTGACATCAAAATTTGACATGTCCTATAATTATAGAGGACATTGAAAAAATAAATTCTGCACAAAAAGTTTTCAAATATCACTATTATTTTATGAGTTATTTTATTTTAAACATTAGCGCCTGACGTCAGAGGCGAGTACGTCCAACACCTCCTAGAAAGAAAACCTGTGCACTGAAAATTCATACATTGTTACATGATCATAAGAAGTCATAATTCAGGGCTTATTATTGGTAGAAATACGAATAACAATGTCTTTTTATGATCATGTAACAAAGTATGAATTTTCAGTGCACAGGCTTTATTTCTAGGAGGTCTTGGACGTACTCGCCTCTGACATCAGATGCTAATTTTTAAAATTAAATAACTCCTAAAATAATAGTGATATTTGAAAACTTTTTGTGCAGAATTTATTTTTTCAATGCCCTCTATAATTTTTGGACAAAAAATATACATGTCAAATTTTGATGTCAGTTGCCCTTTAATGAAAAATCAAGTACACTTTATTCAGTTTTAACATTTTTCATAACTTGACTGCATAAGCTTTCTTGTAGGCTTTGATTCGAAGCAGTTTGGAAGTAGGCAAGAAATTTATTTTCGATGTTGGTGACAAGAAATTCAAATAAAAAGTGGAATAATTTATTGTATACTGAACTGGACACTGTATATGCTGTATAATTAATCTATATCACACGGTATATTCGTTAAGAATTTCATCAGGACAATAGTTCGAAGCAGTTTGAAAGCAGAGACCATTAATATTGATGGTCTCTATTTGGAAGTAGCGATCTTTGGGAGGTGTTATTTTTGTATTAGATGTTGGCGACGAGAAATTCGAGTAAAAAGTGAATTAATTTATTATATAATGAACTGGACACTGAATATACTATGTAATTAATGTATAATACACGGTAAATCCGTGTGAATGTGATCAGCACAGAAAGCAACTTCGACAAAAGCCTCAACTTTGTCGAGGCAGTTTGGAAGTTTATAGCCCTACATTGATAGGGAAAGCTTTCTCACTCACACATCGACAAAAAAACGCAATAGTACATCAATTTTCCTAATAAAAAAACAAGTAATCTTTATTCAGTTTAACATTTTTCATAACTTGACTGCATAAGCTTTCTTGTAGGCTTTGGTTCGAGGCAGTTTTGAAGTAGGCCTATTTGTAAGTAGCGATCTTTGGGAGGAGTTATTTTTGGCGACGAGAAATTCAAATGAAAAATGAATTAATTCATTATATAATGAACTGGGCACTGTATGTGCAATATAATTAATTTATAACACACGGTAATTTCGTTGTGAATTTCATTAGGACACTAGTTCGAAGCAGTTTGGAATCGGAGACCATTAATATTGATGGTCTGTATTTGGAAGTAGCGATCTTTTGGAGGAGTTATTTTTGTATTAAATGTTGGCGACGAGAGATTCAAATGAAAAATGAATTAATTCATTGTATAATGAACTGGACATTGTATTATACAGTAATTTCATCAGGACAAAATCCCCTCTGGGACAAAACCTCCTCCGGCAGCAGTCATCATTGGAGGGCTGATATTTATCCTCTTGTATAATACGACCCAGCAAATTTAGGTGCTTTTTTAGGCCAAAAAATTCGCATTATAGTAGAGGATATGCGGTAAGTAGTTCTTTGAAACTTGAAGATATGTTATCTGCAAAGGTCTTCCTCACAGCTCTATCCTTCAATGCCTCTCATTTGATGTGCCAAGTCTATCTGGACCTAGTATTTCACTTGATTGGCATGGATTCAGAGAACCGCAAAGTTCAGACAACAAGGTGGTGATCATTTGATAGTTCTGCCCATCTCCTCACACGAGTATCCAACACTGATCAGAATAAGTCAGCTGATACGATTACAAAATACCATCAGAATAAGTCAGTGACTTCTGGTCCACAGCATCCCTGTACCAGGTATACTGGGAAAATACTATATTTATTTTTTTATTTTATTTTATTTCTATATCATAATTATTCTTTAGTGCTTTCTCTCTATTTTTCTTTTAGAGAGGCAAAGAACTGGGCAGAGTTTGACAGAGATTTTCCGCTATGAATAGAACCTGGGGGGGTGTCGTTGATGAATTAACTTTTGTCCGCAGTATTTTCATTCAACAAAGGAATAATGGGGACGCGGGGAAAATCAAGAAATGTCATGAGGGAAGGGCAAAGGAAAAGTTATTATGGGTAGGATCCTATCCGTTACCTACTTGCGGTGACCTCGATCATACATAGTTGTTGGTTCTTTCACCATTCAGTACATATTTAGAAGCTGAGATCTCCTCCTCGCCGAAGCTCAAGCAACATTTCATTAGGTCAAGAGTACCCGCAACGGCAGGGTACATTTAGATCAACTTCTTGTGGGTGTGCCCAGACGAAGCTAGAACCCCAGGGGAAAGGGAAACATAGTCGAGCAAAACAAGATTTCAAATTAGATATGGAACATAATTACAAAATGAATGTGTATACTCATCTTTTCGCTGATTTCAATTTCAGAAGAATGAAATCAACATCAAGAAAACGAAGCGTTATATCACTCAAAATAGTCTGCCTCCAAGGGCCCAACAGAACTTTGTGGCATCCTTGGTCTCAGTTTTTCGAATACATTACATGTCGCAAAATCATAAGTCATTTTTTAATCAGCAACAGGTTTTTATTTCAGGATGACAAAATGTTTCAGGTATAACTTATCTTTTACTCCGCTTTCTTCAGCGATCATTACAAATGATAATTTCGTCAACCCAAATTTCAGTTCAAGGCAGTTGACCACAACATCCCCTCGACCCGGAAATTATTAACCATCTTCCCCGAGCCGAGAAGGAGGGAGTAAAAAAAAAACAAAAAAACTTTACAATCCTGTGCGAACGTAAACTCATTACTTTTTTCCAATATAAGTAGTAGCAAGGAGTGATCATTGTACTAGAGTGAAACAATGCCAAAACTGCGAGAACAATTATACTACAGAAATTGATGCTACAAGCATACTATAGAATTGGTTTCACATTTTGGGAGCTGACGGTCTCTAAGCGCAAAAAATGGAAGGCTGGATCCAAGCCTTCTTGATGCGATGTAGACCACAAACAAAAGTCCGGATGTCTACGAATGCATGCTAGCCTCATTCTTGGTGAGTGACTGATGTCCATTGCAGCAGTTTTTGTGGGACCATCGTAGACTCATCTAATTTTCGTGGGCAAAAATATTGACCTTCCAACCGGGAACAGTCGGTTCGACATCCTCTTCAGTTTAAACTTTTGAATAGGTTTAATACCACAAAACATCAACGCGTTGACTACAATTAAACAGACTGTTAGCTGGTGCTGGGCAAATTAGGTCAGTTCATAGCAAACAGGAGTCAAGAAACAACGATCATAATCAAAAGGACGCTTGGTTTTAGGCGGGAAACCAAAAATGGTTCTTGCTATAATGGTCATGGGGCATTACATGCTTTTGCTTGCACTGGGCTAGAATCATAATTCATTGAGCATTGTTTCTCTTTGCATGACTATAAAAACATTATTTATAAACATAGAGACAAGTTTAAAGGCTTGAATTACAGGAGACTGATGTAATTAAAGAATCGTGTTCGCAAATGTTCAAATTGATGAACGTCATTGTCTTTTGAGATGTGTGTTTCCCGAGCCGTTTGTCGTAGAGAATTCTGTGGGGATCGAATTAGGATTTCCTGCACCTGCTCTTCTTTTCCAGGGCTGGTGGATGTCTGTGGTTGTCCAGAACGTTTCTTGTTGACGTTGTGAACGGTTCCATTTGCTTCAAATTTATCTCTGATGCGAGCAAAATGGTCTGGTGCATTGGTGGCGATTTATCGAATTCCCTTCTGAACTGTCTTTGCACTTCCGTTGCGTTTTCGGTCTTCCAATAACATTTAAGGACAAACTTTCTCTTTTCAGAGCTAAGTTGATCTTGTGCCATTCTGTTACATTAGTTACACCTGAAAAAACAAAGTGTTAGTACATTTTTTTTAGACACCCTGTAGTTATAAGAGAATGGGTACGGTCTTCATATTGTTAGCTTGATGGCTGTGTATTTCAGATATAGTATGGAAACATTTTTGATTGGTGAGAAGAAAAATGTTTTTATCCCTGTACAAACTTTATTGTTAAAAGTCTGATGAATCCAATAATGATTAATATCACTGATCATTGTGTGAATGTTTTTTCAGAAGTCATGCTTGTTAAAGTTATGAATAATTACACAATATTGACCTTTTTTTTCTGTTTTAATGCTTTATAAAACTTTCTCATAATTCTTATACACTATAGTGATCAAAAGTTTAGGGACACCAGCATTTTTGCGTCGCAGGCTTCATATCCAGGAATTCACAGGTTTTCCAATACCTCAACCCCCTCTAGTGAGCTGAAGTCATAACGAAACAGTGGGTTGCTTCCTCCTAATAGCCAGAGCGTGAAGTTGTTTTCTTTGTTACGTACGCTAAGGGGATCCCCTAAAAAATTATTATTATACTAATATTTATCAAAAATGTTTCTTTATAACTGTAATAAAAATATAATTTACTTTTGTGTGACGACCAATATGGAGGTACTTCTTTATCATTTGATTTTTTTGTCCCATACGCTGAAGGCTTGGTCCACTTGCAAAGTTAATCAATGCATGCAGTATCATGAGGAATTTATTTCAAGCCAAGCGAGTGAAAGTACAGGATGCCATACAAGTCAGCACCAACATGATGACATGCTTTTGATAAGCTAATATTTAAATTAATTCTTGTTGAAATATAATAAAGAAAAAATAAATCATATTTCAGTTTCAGTCAGTAAACAGTAAAATTAATAAATTTCATATTAAATATAAGCTTATACATGGCACGCTTTTTAAATTGTATTTAAATAAATATTAAGTATTTTGAGTCAATTATAAATTGTATTACCCAGTATGCATCATTAATTTTATCTTTTCCAAAATTTATGCAGACTGAATACCATCCAGGCCTCTGTAAAGCTTTCACTAATGCCAAAACGTCCTGCTTGTTTACTTGGTAAATTTTCAGCAATCAAAATTCCTTTAACATATTCAGCCAAAGCATATTTATACTTTTTTGCAGAAACGTGTTTGGTAAAATGTCTTATTACTTTATCTGTGATTACTGGAAAACTTGACAGAGATTTGCCCCATCGTTTGTGATGCTGTTTCAATGCACTTGTATGTTGATACTGAGATCACGCACTGTAGATTGAAATTCCCGCCCACTTTTATACTTTATTTAATGCCTACAGGTGGCACCACGGGTATCGCGCATGCGCAGAAAATTAAAGGAAAACCCATGAATTAGTAAGCCGTGGCATCCCCTTTTGTTCTAATGACAGCCTCCATCATCCGAGGAAGACTTTCCACCAGTTTTTTATGGTAAGAAGCTGGAATTTCCCTCCATTCCTGCCTCAGAGCACTGTTTAGTTCAGCCACGGATTAAGGACAACTTGGTCTGGCTCATAATCGACTTTCCAATTCATCCCACAGGTGTTGAATGGGATTGAGATCAGGGCTTTGGCAGGCCAATCCATTTCTTCACCCCTGTTTTCTTGAAACCAGTTGTGTACAGATCTTGGTTTATGGCAAGGAGCACTGTTATGTTGATACAGAAAACTGTTCTCACAATGTTGGCTGTGTACAGCTGTCCAAGATGTCTCGATAAGCAACAGCATTCATCGTTCTTTTGACAGAAACAAGCTGGCCCATTCCGAACCATGATAAAGAGCCCCATACTATGATGCGACCTCTTCCAAACTTCACAGTAGGCACCGCACACTCAGAGAGGAAATGTTCTCCAGTCATCTGCCAAATCCTACTTCGTACATCTGATTGCCAGAGTATGTACCACGATTCATCAGTCCATAGGATGCGTTTCCGTTGTTCCATGCTCTAGTTTTAGCGAGTTTTACACCACTCCAAACGTCCCTTGAAATTATCAGTGATGAAGGGCTTGTGAAGGGGAGCAGCACGACTGTGGAAACACAGGAAGTGGAGTTCCTGACGAATGGTGAATATGCTAGCAACACATAAATTAAAATTTCTGAACTCTGTAGCAGTCATTTCAGCAGAAGACCTTCAATTGTCCGGGTCATGCATGCAAGCACTCAACAATCTCTGTCTGTCAATTTCTTGGGTCTGCCAATTTATGGTTGCACTGCTGTTGCTCCCTGTGTCTTCCACTTGGCAATCATATTGCCTATAGTTGTACGCTATTTGTGGAATGGTGGAAATCTCATGCACTAAAGCATTGCACAAGTGGCATCCTATGATGGTTCCACGTTGAAAGTCGCTGAGCTCTTTTGAATGACCCAAGTCTTAATAATATGAAACAGATATGTGTCTGAAGGTGTGTGATGCTATTTAAAGAATTTAAATGCCATTATCATGTGACACTTGGCACATTCCATGGTTTATGAGGGGTGTCCCTAAACTTTTGATCATATAGTGTATTCCTTTAATGGCCGTTTGATATTGAATGTTTTATTGTTAAATAACTGAAGATTTCAAATTTGTTTTCTCTTTGCGGTATCATGCGTCCTTCTGTATCTGTGTTTTAAAGTTATTTTTCATTGAAGTATTATTTAAATGTAAGGCTATGTATGCAACCTTTTTTTTTTCTCCTTATTACTGAAAATGGGAAAACAAAATTGTATTTCAGATTTAATTTTTATAAAACTTGAATCCTTAATGACAAATTTCAATTTTCTTCAATATTGCTAGGAAAGCACAATATATTTTATTAGAGGCATAACTCCTTTTATATACTTACAAACATGTTGGCCTTTGTCCTAACAGCAAACGGGGGTGGCACAGACACCGTGTACTTAGTTGTGGTGCTGGTCTCCGTGGTGGGTTGCGTCTTTGTTGCTTTTACTTTAATGGCTCTTTGTTACAGGTCAGTATACTTAAAATAGACTTCTTGTTTTCTTTTTTAATTTTCTTTTAAAATTAGTATTTCCTCTATGCAATTATAGAGCTTAACCATTAAAATTACTTTGCTTTTCCAATTTCACAGCTTTTTTAAATTTCTCATCTGCTATTAAAAATTTACTTTTTAACATTTGAACTATTAGTTTTTCATGATTCATTAAAACATATTTGAATAATTTTAATAAAGCCTAGTCTAATTAATTATCTAATAAAATTAATTAGATTAGATATCTAAATCTTAACTTATTAAAAAAAAAACTTATTAATTGTGGTACAAAGAAAAATGTTTATCTTTAATATTACATTTATATATTTTGTCATATTAAATCAAGTGAAATTTTTAAATTTTATTAAAAAATGACATTCCTAATTTATTATAGCTGTTATACTGAGAAACCTATTTTAAACAATAAGCTTTAACATAATAGGTAAAATGTCTTACCACCCTGTCCAATTCTTGTTTTATTCCAGGGTTTTTGTATTTCGTCCGTCCTTTTTTGTACATCCGTCATTTAGAATATTTTAACACAACCTT
Source organism: Rhysida immarginata (assembly GCA_023313115.1). Classification (NCBI taxonomy): domain Eukaryota; kingdom Metazoa; phylum Arthropoda; class Chilopoda; order Scolopendromorpha; family Scolopendridae; genus Rhysida; species Rhysida immarginata. Next base: position 978,626 of record JAHWFO010094135.1, read on the forward strand.
TTTTTTTTCTTAAAGCCAAAAGCAGTTTTATTTGCTGATAAGGAGAAGCTACAACGTTGACATAACAAATTCAGGTGGGATTTGGCATAAAGTAGAGGGTCTTTGCCTGTGTGTGTGTGTGTGCATGCGCGCAGCCATAACATGCACTATTCAGCTGTTCACAAGATAATTGACCTAAAGTTGGGTGCTTGAAGCAGCGCACCTCATATGTTGCACGTGCACGATTTGTCAGCGACAACAGTAAAGTGTGCGTCGGTGTCCTGTTACTTACTACAGTTGTTGATTCAAATCCCGGCCAGGGAAATTTTTTTCACATATCTACAAAACGGGTTTTTTTTCATTCCTTATTAATAATTATGATTAAAAATGCATATTTTTATATACTTTTTCAATTCCAAAAATTATTTTGGTATGATGCAAATAAATCGGCTCCAAAAACGAGGTGACCCACCATTAGTTGATAGGAAGGGCCAATGACAATTGACCACGCCATGGTATGATCGCATGGACAAATACCTGGTCGCCCTTTCTGTCGGTGTATTTGCACGTGGCTCTTTCATTTCTCTTTCGACTGCAGCTCAAGGTATGTGTTTCCCAAGGCTGCGAAAGTAAACTTCTGGTAAAATATTGAGCAATGAGGACAGTTTTCATTCATTTGTTGCATTCATAGTAGAAAAATATTATGCTTTCCCTGTTTCTACAACAAATTTCACACTGCAGATTGCATTTGATAAGTATGTTATAAATGTTTTCAAAATAAAAATTGTATATTTTGAAATGTGTCTCATTTATTGAAAATGTAAAAAAAAATGCCCTGCTGTATCAAAATTTTTAAAGAGGTATTAAAAAAGCACCATTTTTATGCTTTTATTAAAAAAAAAACTTGAAAAAGTAAATAAAATGCATTTTTAATCGTAATTAATTATAAGGAATGAAAAGAAAACGTTTTGAAAAAATATTCCCGAAACGGTAAAACAAGTTACAGGATGAAAAAATAAATCGTTGCGCTACTGCTGCTGCTGATAAATCACTTGCGTGCAGCGTGCATGAGGCATGCTGCTTCGGGGCTGAACTTTCAGGTCAATTATCTCGTGAACTGCTAAATAGTGCGCACTATAGCTGTGCACACGTAATTGACAAGGACCTTCTACTTATACGCCAAATCTCACCCCAAGTCGTTATGCCAACGTTGTAGCATCTCCTGGTGAGTGTTTGCATTAATTTCTAGCTCTCACTTCTCATAAGCTTCATCAAGAAAAATCAAATCATATGTTCTTTAAATCAGCAATAAACCTTCATTGTTTTTATCAACATCAGTTAAAAGTAAAAATTTTTTCATATACTATAGATTCTTGTTCCAGTTAAAATACTGTGATAATCATCTGGGCACCTAAAGATAGTTTCATTCGTTGTACTGGTATTCGTTATAAGAGGAATCTCTGTGCCTAACAATAATAAATGTTCTAAGCAAGAATGCACCATTTCATCTGACTACCGTATTTTAGCAAATACACCCTATGGGTTATACACTTTTTTACATCCGCGAGAATAGGGTGCGGGGTGGAAAAATATTTATTACATGAATGACGCGAGAGATGGAAAGCAAGAAGAGGTTGAACTAGAAGTGTAATCGGATTTTGAAAAAAAAAATTTCTCCAAATTTAAATTTTTGGACTGGACCCAGTACCAACTTCTCCTTATGCTGGCATATTGACTTCATATCGGCATTAGGAGAAGTTGATACTTGTATCCGATCCAAAAGTTAAAATTTGAAGAAACTCCGTATCATTTTTTTTTTGAGAGCAACTGAAATTCAACTCATTCTATCGACGATATCTTTCTGAATTTTCTTGGTATTTGCTTGGGTTTTTTTATAACAGTTGCTGTATACGTTTGGCTAATAAATTATCCAAAAAGTCATTATGGTAATACTTGTGCAGTTTAGTATAAATGTTCACATTTCATCAAATATTTAGTAGTTTTATATTCTGATTGTAAGGTGTTGTCTCTACTGTAGTTTGTCAAGTTTCCTGAAAGTAGCATTACATTGGGTTGAAAACCCTGCATGTTATAAACAAAAACTTCCAAAAAAAATTTTTTTTTCTTTTTTTTTTTTTCCAAACCTTTATATCTCCATGAATATACATGCTCTTCTCATACCAGATAAGTAAATGAAGCCTTATAAGCATATGCTACAGCTACAATGCATTTTCAAACTTTGTGTATTTACTTTTGTTGTGTTTGTTTGTTCAATTTGTTGCTGATCCCCTATCTGCCTTCAGGACAACTCTCATTGAAATATACGAGGTGTAACGTGCTTTTTACACCCTGAAGTTTCAGAATAATTCGTCAAGTATTTTTCTAGATTTTCGACGAAACATTTTAAATTGAATGTCCATTTTCAATTGAGCAGTGTATATGCAGCTTATTAAAAAAAAAAATGATGGTAGCAAATTGGAAAATCGGAAATATATTTATAGTCCTCGCCACAAAAGAAAAAGGAAACTGGCGCCTGCGTAAACAAAAAAAAAAACTCGTTCAGCCACTCAAAAATGGAAAGGAAACGGTGCATTACTTATTACTGATGCCAGGAATAAGTAATACCCCATTTCTTATTCGTTCCTGATTGGTTGAACGAGGTTTTTATCACTTATGCGTGAGCCAGTTTCCTTTGTCTTTCGTGCCGGGCACTATAGTAAATGAATTACACATTCCCATACCTGTTAAAAAAATTTATGAAGATAAGAAAAAAATTATCGAAGACTGAATTGGAACGGTCCTGCAAAACAAAATTGTAGCGTTTTACCATTAGGCCATCTGAACGCGATTAAAAAAAACCCTGCTACAATTCGGGCATTTATAATGTGTAGTCAATTATAACAAACTTTATGAATTTTTTTCTCGAAAAATTTTGAGAAGTGCATCAAATGGCTTTCCATTGGTGTCTAATTTTGTGAAAGCTACACTTAGAAATTTTTTTTATCAAAATGGGTGTGTCCAAATAGTTGGAGTCTCTTTATAAAAATTGAAAATTGATGTCTTTGTTTGCAAGCGTTCGGAGACATGTGAAAATTTTTAAATGAATAGTGCCCAGCACGAAAAAAAAAGAAATGCGTGCATGTATATTAAAAGTGCTTATCAATTATAGATGTCTGCTTTATTCAGAGTTTCAGAAACATGGCAGGTCCTCCTCACCTGTATATCTGTTAAGGATAAATATAAATAGTCAAGCTAAAATCAGAATTTATAACGTTTTTGATTATTTAAAGATATAATAATGATAAAATAATTGGTAGCATCGTCACTTTTCTCAAATTTACTTCTAGGTGGCTCCGTGATCGTATAGTTCTTCAATTACTTTTCCTTAAAAATTAGGTCCCCCATGAAGGTACCTCTATTAAATAGCTTAATATTATTGATCTACTACTTATATCATCAATAATTTACTGCCTTGAAAAGATTAAGCAAACTTACAAATTACCAACCTTTCCCTCTTTTCGTAAATGAACCCTCCCTCTTTCAACACATGGAGTAATAACTGGAGATGAAAGCTCTTAAAGGTCGCTATACTAATTTTTTCGCCACGATTTTCAGAGACCTCTGGTGGTTGGTATGCGAACTTCTGATCCCATAATCCATTTCTTCAATAACAAAATGCATACGATTGTGCACATCAACGCTACCTCCTCTCCCCTTATTTATTTTTAATGTAATCTTTTTAAACTCCTCCTCCTAATAATCGAAAATATTCGATAATAATAAATTATAAAAGTATTCTAATTTTTCAAATAAAATGGATATACAAAATTTAAAATATTTCATTATAAATAATAGGTGTTTGAATATTCCTCAGCTTAAACTAGCAAGATTAAAAAAACAAGAGTAAATGAGAAATTCAGAAAAAATATTCTGTATAAGAAAATGAAATATTTAATGCCACACAGAAATGTAAAAATACATTTGTTGGAATGAATACAAATGAATAAATGAGAGTACAAAATCAGAAAAAAGACTTGTATTAAAATGCTAATTATTTTTACAAAGGGTAGGTCAAATGTATATGAAATAAAAACTATCCCAAATATTAAGACATAAATAATACAAAGAAAAGCTGCCCAATTTAACAATGAAGTTTCAAGAAATGTAAAACAGAAATTACACAAGATGAAGGAAAAATATAAATTGCAATAAAAAAATTATACACAGATTATTTTACAGTATCACATAAAAGACATTTAAGTGAATAGTTGAGGTCTTTTAATATCTATTTATTTGATTTAAATTTTTTTACCTCAACATTTGAGCGTAATAAATAATCAGATTACATTAAAGATTTTTTGAAACTTCACTTTTTTTTTTAACTGTTTGCATCACAGTTAAGTTATTTAATAATCCTCATCTTTAACAACAATTTAGTAGAAGTGTAATAAAGTGAATGGATACATAATTTTATATTGTTTTTAATTGCTTTTTTTGAATTTTTTGATTTTTATCTTAACATTTGAACTTAAACAAATAATTTAATTGGATAATTAAGGATTATTTTAAAGTTCACTGTTTGCATCACAGTTAAATTATTTAAACAGTGAACTTTCAAAAACTTTTTAATTATCCAATTTAATTATTTGTTTATTAGGTTCAAATGTTAAGGTAAAAATCCAAAAATTCAAAAAAATCAATCAAATACAAGACATAGGAAGTACATACAGGTAATCCTCATCTTTAACAACAATATAATAACATAAATGCAGATAAAACTTGTTGAATAAAAAATTCAAGAATGTATGTTACATGGAGAGTGGGAGCTATTTATTTGTACCATATTTTATTAACCTAACTGAATTATCCTGTTCAATATTCTGAATTAGCAGATATAAAAATTCACCTATTCCATAATTGGATATAATATTGGGAAGGTTGTGCTCTATCAATCTATTACATTCTTTTATGAAGTTAAAGAATGGCTTTGATGGTAGAATTGAATTTCCAAAATCACTATCAGGATTTTTAGAGAAAGTTTTTTTTAAAAAAACATTTGTTCTGGAGATTTCAGTTGTTTCATTATCTACCAGGGCCGCATGACAAACACTGCAATTATGAATTTTTTGAAATTTATGAGCAAAATAGCCAGCGATATAATTAATTACATTTTCCTCATTTAAATTAACCTCTTCCACAGAAGTATCAGCATCAACATCTCCATTGCAGTCAATACTTGGAGTAGATGGAGCTTGGACAGTCATTGATTATGCTGGCACTGTTGCTTATGCTGGCCTCCCATTCCTGGAGCATTGTTAAGTAAAGTGACATAAAAATGAGCTTACATCCTTTGGTTCCTCGTCCGTAAAAAACTAGCTTAAGGAATATAATAATAATATAACCTATATGATACGCTAGGTTACATCGAATATAATGTTTCAGAAAATTCGGATGTCTTTAAACGTTGAAATCATAGTCAACTATTTTTATTTTTGTATTGCTATTAAAACATTATTAATATAGTAAAAATAACACGAAAAATATTACCTTCTGAAGATGAGAACACAGGTTGCATTTCAGTAGGCTGGGGAATGGACTGTGGTATGGCAGTGTGAATTAGCCTATATTTGATAGTGGGATTCAAAAAAAATCTGCAGTTTTAAAGTGCAATGCGCAAACACTGAAAATATGAAGAACGTTGGCAGGCTTGTTAACCAGCTCGAGTCTGCCTATGGCAGTGGGCCATTCATGACATCTATTAAAAACATGAAAGAAAATTGAGTATTTTGGGTTTTTTTTTCCTTATTAGATGTAACTTCAGAATAGCATCCCCTAATTTATCTTGGATATATATACAGGGTGATTTACATCGAATGTAAAATACTTAAAGGGGGTATTATAGAGGTTAAGATAAACACAAAACGTCCTATGAACATGGGTTCAAATATGAACGATAACTGAGATATGAACAGAAATAAAAATGCCGCCACCAAGATCAACAAGTTAATAACTCAGGTTTTGTAAAGCCTAGATTAATGAAATTTGGGGGAATAACAGGGTACATAAGATTGTGTATACCGTTAAAATTTGATTGAATTCCAGCGAGAAGTTTCTGAGTTACACAGTCAAAATTGTAACAAGTGCTAGTTAGTACTCACAAGTGAGCACGTGTTATGATGTTGAATGAGTAACTCGGAAACTTCTTGTTGGAATTCGATCAAATTTTAAAGGTATACACAGTCTTATGTACTCTATTATTCCTCCAAATTTCATTAATCTAGGCTTTACAGAATCTGAGTTATTAACTTGTTGATCTTGGTGGCGGCATTTTTATTTCTGTTCATATCTCAGTTATCGTTCATATTTGAACCCACGTTCATAGGACGTTTTGTGTTTATCTTAACCTCTATAATACCCCCTTTAAGTATTTTACATTCGATGTAAATCACCCTGTATATATTTATATAGGCTAGATAATCGCATTGAATTTATTACTGTGTAATCTCTAGAGATAAGTAAATAATTTTCCTATCTTCTTTTTTGACTTCTGTATTGGAGAAATCACATGGGAAATAAAACAAATAGAAATTAGAAATCATTTTTCCTGGGAAAATTATCTACAAGTTGCCATCATTGAACGTTAACTTCAATATGGCCCTCAGTTGTAATTACTCCATGAGCTGGTATTCGTCGCCATAGAACTTAAGTGCATTTTTCCTGTGTGAATTTCTTAATAAATATATTCTAAAATACTGTAATTAATTTATTTACTATGTAGAGTTGATACAGTAATAAAATTCAAAACATGAACAAGCAGGCTAGTGAACTCGTCCGCGAGAATTAGGAAACGCTACTCTAACTTTTAACAGTATTACAGTATTTTTAAATATTAGAAAAGTGAGAATTCATTTCAGTAAGTATTTACCGTGTATCTATAGGAATTTGGAAGAATGACAACTCAGAGTTTTCTAGTGAATGACTCCTGCAGTTTGTCACGGCACACGGGCAACCTCCTCATTTCTGTTTTGACGTTTTAATTTAAGAAATGTTAGAAAACAAATACTGGCACAAGTTATTAAATAATTGACGGTATAACTTACTCCACTGAAAGCATTCAAGTGTTTGATGAATTTCTGTCAACGCGAGACAATTTCCCCTTACGTTTATTTCCTTTCGCATTACTCGTCAAATTTCCTCTAACGGCTAAAGATAAGTCACTGCCCACGTGCAACGGATATTTATGTCCCGACAAAAGCAGTCACTATGATTCGCTTACTCATGCCATGTATCGTTGATACGCATACCAACCGCTAGATGTCTCTGAAAACCGGAATTACAAAAAAATCCACGCGCTTTGTCTCCAGTTGTTTTACTCCATGTTTCAACACACGAGTAAAATAAAGTGATGTTCTTTAATAATTATAACTTAAAAACCATTCCAAATTATAAATAATTCAATCCCAAAGACCCCTTTACACCTCCCTACTTAATTGCTCAATCAACGACTCCATTTAATAGTAAACAAACTAGTATTTTATTCAAATGTAAAATTATTCAGTAAAATTGCTAATGGTTAGTAAAAATGATACACACAAGATAACATATTGACTCAGGATAAATAAGAAAAATAAATGAATTGGAAAGCTCTCGAATTCCCCAACAAAATTTACAATTCAAAGTTATTCCAAAGTTTCTTTATCGTGAGGGCCCTTATGAAAATATGCATCCCTCAGATATCTTTTCGTGGTACTCACACTAAAGTTAACATTATGGAAGGTTGCCATTCCGTTATTAAGGTCAATTGCAGTTTTCTTCGGGTCAGCCTTAGACAGCCGTATCAAGACTTTATCTTCTCTTGGAGTTGTTGATTTTGGTCGGCCGACCCTGGCTTACGAGTTGCATATCCTTGCGTGCAAAAACGCTGAAAAATTCTTGCCACCGTGGACTTTGGAACTTGAAATTGCTCCGAAACTGAGGTGTACGAGTTGCCATTGTTGATTGCATCTATAATGTGCTTTTTTACTGAAGATGGCAGATGAACTCTAAGCGACATGTTAAATATTGTCAGCAACAGCAAAATGTCAACATCAATATAGAGAATATGAGAAAAATCTACATAAAACTCGGTGTGTACTATTTTATGAACTCACCTCTATCAATAATGGATGAGTCTTCAAATACTAATTAACTCTAAAGAGTTTGAATTTCTTTCAATATTCAAATATTTATGCAGTCTATATATTATTACAAATTCTTTAATTAAAATTCAATACTTTAGAAGTTATAATGATAAAACATAAAGTGTACTATTTTTTGAGCGCTACTGTAGCTGGATACATCCATATGATCCCGTCATTCCCGGGAGATGAAGGGAATTTCAAAATTAATGCTCTCCTCTCGATGAGTGATAGTTTGCAGTGGCGTATTTAGGGGAGTTTCCTGGTTGGCCAGAAACCCCCTTTGTTAAAAGAGGGGTGCCAAAATATGCAAAAGTAAAGATTAAAAATAACTTTCTAAGCATGTGTAAACAGGTAGTGTGCACATTTGTTTGTTTATTGTTGAGAGTCCTAACGGCAAAATGAAAAGGTCGTTAATTAACCCTTTGATGTTCTTGTTCTTCTTTTCTTGAAACATGGGTGCATTCTCTTCTGAAAGGACTGACATTCTGCAGTGGTGAAATATGATCTTAAAAATGTTTAGATGACCAGGCAGGACTTGAAGCTTGCTATAAGTTACCAAGTATCGCGGGTGGATAGTTAAAACATTTACTTTTCAGGCTTCTTACTGTGCTTTCCATAACACGCTGTGAAGCTGAACGGGCTTTTAGCACAGTAGGTAGAGTCAAAACTCCTTCTGAGGTCAACTATGACAAATAATCGTTTAAAGGGTTTAGCGTTCTCTCACATTAACAATGATACTTCACTTTACACACAAGAAATATTGTCAACAATTCGTTCCAAGAGCATTCACGCACATGAACTGGCCTCCACAAAGCCCTGAGCTCAATCCCATTGAGAATCTGTGGGATGTCCTAGAGAGGTCATTGTGAAGTGAACCCACTCTTTCTTCATCACTGGACGATATTGACGGGAAATTGATATTATTGTGGCCAAAAATAAGTGTCGAGACCTTTCAGGATTTGGTACAATCAATGCTAAGACGAATGCGTGCTGTCATTCGTGGGAAAAGTGGCCATACAAAATATTACTGTATGCGACTTTTTTTTTTTTGGTCAGGCAGTGTACGTAAAACGAAAATTTAAACATAAAATCGGTTAACGAAAGAATAGTCTTTAATGCCAAAATAAAAAGAACCTGTCTAAGGGATTTCGTCTTCTTTTAACCATTATTCTTGTTTTTAAAATCATTAACTAAAGCTACAGAGGGAGGGGGTGCCGAAATCATGTTAGAAACCCCCATTGTAAAAATCCTGGCTACGCCACTGGTGTGGCCATAGTGACGAATTAAAAAGAAGGAATCTAAATGGGGTTATTAAAAGCAGGGGCGTAACCAGGATTATACAAGGGGGGGGGGGAGGGTAAAATATAGAATAGTAGAAACAGAGAAAAACATGTGAACGTAAACAGATTAGGGAAATAAAAGGGGGGGTTCGTCCGAACCCCTGAATCCCCTCTTAGTTATGCCCCTGAAAAGCTAATTAAAGGGAACAGCCGATAGAAAGCTAAGTGAATTCAAACTTTACGAAATTCAGAAATATGATAAATTGTGCAGAAAGTTGCGAAGAGTTATGAGGCAGAAGAAAACCAAGAAAGATGCTCGGAAGGAATTTTTTAATGCCATCCAGGCAAAGCGTGAATCAGTAGATGAATTTGCTTGTCATTTGGAAAGGATGTGGGAAGACTTCATTGAAAAGAAGCCCAAACTAGCTATTGAAACAGAAGAATTTCTAGTAGAGCGCTTTATAGACACCACAAGACCTTTTTCACCTATAGATCACCTAAAACATATCAAGAAGCACTGAGAGTTGCTAATGAATCAGAAGACTTACAAGATGGGAGTAATTCTCAGAACAGTCATACCCTAGAACGATGAAACAGGTTAAAACAAAAATATAGAAAAAATTATTACTGATATTCAGATTGAAATGAGAACTAGGGATGACGAGTAAAAAATAAAAAATAAAAATAAAAAAAAAAAGGACGAGACAATTGTGAAACTAGAAGGAACAAGAAGATAGAGTCCCTACAAGCACAGTTAGGAATGGAAGCGGAAGGAAGGAGGCTTATAAAAAGGAATAGATAATTCCACCGATGCGAGGACACTACGCTCACGAATCGGGTCTCAGAACTTAAATTGAGAACGATTGCCCAGGAAACCAGCAATAGCAATCTGTGAGTAATGAGCAAATCTGATTGAGGTCAACGTCACAAACATCCATCGCTGAATGGAATGGAGTAGATTCCGGTATCTCCTTGCATGCATTCCAGGAACAGACGAGTTGGTGCGGTGGTGTGACTCGATGTCTTGTCTTGGTGCAGCCATACTTTGTTTACCTCTGTACCGTACAAACCGGAAATGCCATGAGTAAATATGGAAGTTAGAACATTAGTCTGATAGTACATAGCATTGACTCAACTCTGTGTAAAGTTTGTAGCTATATCACACCACGATCATGAAACCTTTTGAAAACATTTCCTTCCAATCACGGTACCATTTTCTGAAGTCCTCGGAAACCCTTGGGCGGTAAAAAAAAATGACTCTGGTTTTGTTGCATTCGCTTAAATAAACATACACCTTGTTTAGTTTGACCTCGTATTTCAACATTTCATCTGCCACATATAGTTCATACAGTGTATGGCATTAGTCCGTCGCTTTTGAATGTGGCTCTTGTGTTGCTTCTCTAGTTGTAAATTTTGGTTGATAATTGTATTTACTGTGTATACAGATGTCCTTACCTTCTGTGCAATGGCCCGTTGTGTTGGTGGGTTTCATCCTGTTATGAGAGCCCGAACTGTCTGGACGATGTCAGGAGTATAGCTAGTGGATGTTCTCAGATTGGCCTTCTTTCTACCCTCATGAATGGCACTGCTTCTGGTTTTATCAATGCTATTTAGTCACTTGATATACCCTTCTTGGAAACTATGAAGTCTTGCTTCTTGCATACTTTCATAATTTCGGAATAGCTGAATTTGACGTCAAAAAGGTTGTTATGTCGCTCTCCCAATATCTGTCAATTTTCAGAGGCACAGTGTTTTTAAGTCGCTATTCGAATACTATTTTAACTCTTTTAATGCTTAAAGCGAATATAATTTCATTACCTTTATCTACGGAAATATGATTCATTCCACAGGATTTAAACAGTTTCTTGTTATGCTGCTAAAAGTAGATAATTCCATCTTCTCAGGAATGAAAATGAAGTTTAATCACACAGTGAAAGGGTTAATACTTGCCCTAACAATATTCGGCAAAGTTGATTTTTAGTAACTGCGAGCACTGCGTGTACTGCAGAGAAGCATCCCTCAGAGACACCCAAATGAACAACTCATTCATAGCAACTGTTTCGTATCCGCCCTGCAGTGAAACATCACTTAAAGACGCCGCTGTTGACCCATAGTCTCGCAGAATTTTACTCTGAAGTTATTACTTACTATTAGAAATTATAAAGTTTATTTATAATTCGTAAATATTTAACAATAATCAGTTAATGTTATTGAAACGCTTAGTATAAGAATTTACAAAATTATTACTAATTAACAACTGATTTAAACATTTGCTATATTAAAAAATATTACTAAATTGCAAAAAAAAAGTTGAGTGGGTCTTGTATGATTTTATTTGCGTAAAGTGACGGTCCTTTAAAACCACACAAAAGAATTCCGTGTTTCCATACCAACACTTAAGATTACCAACAATTAAAACGCTCTTTACTGATTCCTTAATCGTATAATTTCATACATTTAATACCAAATGAGTAAATAACTTAAATGTGTAAACACGGAGTTTCTTTGTGTGATTATAATTTTATTCCCATAAACAGCCATCATTTTACGCAAATAAATACTAAACACAAACAAACCATCTGGTATAAATAATAATTTAATAATAATGTGACAACAACAGGGGAGGGGAAACCACCAGATAAACCGGAAGTCCAAACCCGATGTTGTCCCCCAACAGGCGAAAAGCCCAAAACGGGGTTACTGAATATACATTTAAAAGAAAAAAAATAAATGAGAGTAAAATAATAAAATTAATATTAATAAAATTATTAATATAATAAAACAGTAGCAATGCAACAGCAATATTAATAAAATTAATTATGAAGATATGATAAATTAGTAATATTAATAGTACTAACTAAAAACTAGAAAGCAGAAAGAATAACTTCCTTTTGTCCAGAAGAGAATTCGTCGAATTTAATTTTTAATTTGTAAAACGGATCAATATTCGATAAATTAGTTCTCCACTTTCTTAAAGCTAACAGCGCCTTACTTTGCCTCTTGGACCTAGACTGGCGAACGACAAGATTGAAACGTAAGTCAGGCACATAAATGCTGCCTGATATAATTCGGGAGAAGGTTTTGTACATAAAAATATGATAATTAGCAGATAAGTCAAAAATGGAGGAATTATTATCCAACAATTTATTATGTGGAAATTTGAATTTTAAAAACTTATAAAAATTGTTTACTTTTTTTTGCAACAAGATAAAATTTTGCGTATTGCCTGAATACCAGATCCAGATGCCATACATAATTTTTGTTAAAATCAAAGATTTAAAAAGGGTCAAAAAGGTAAGCGGGTCTTTAAAGAAATTCGACAACCTCTTAAAGATACCATTTCTTTTGCACACTTCTTTAGTCAAAGATTTTATATGGGTGGCAAAAGAAAGAGAGGTTTGGAAAAGAATACCTAAATCTTTGACTAGAATACTAGAAGACAGAGGGGCAGAGTCAAGATGATAGTTAAAAACGAAGTTAACTATTTTGCGTGAAAAAGTCATTATAGACGATTTTTTGGCGTTAAGAGTGAGACCATTATTACAGGCCCAGCTGCTAACCTTATTAATTACATCTTGAAGCTCTTGACAGTCGGACCAGTTTTTTATACATTTGAATAATTTTAAATCGTCGGCGTACATAAGAAAATTGACAGACCTGGTATTAACATAATAGGCAATATCTGCCACGAAAACATTAAAAAGAACGGGTCCTAGAGGAGATCCCTGAGGGACACCGCTCTTAATAAGACCTTTCCTAATGGAAAGATCTTTTCCAATAGAAAAAGACCTCCTGATTAATAGAGAACGGAACCAATTTAATAACGAGGAGGAACATCCAATTATTTTAAGTTTTTCCAATAACAATTTAATATTAACGTTATCAAATGCTTTGGAAAAGTCCAGATATATTACATCGACCTGGACTCTTGCATCCATATTTTTAGCAACAAATGACGTGAAGTCTACGAGATTAGAAACTGTAGACCTAGTCTTCCTAAAGCCGTGCTGTTCTGGTGGAAGAAATCGATCTATGAAAACAGACAAAGACTTGGCAACAATAGTTTCTAGTAATTTCGCCGGGAACGATAACACAGTTATTGGCCGAAAATCAGAGGCTAAGATCGGAGGTGTAGTCTTAGGAATAAGATGGAAATTAACACTCTTCCAAGCAGCTGGGTAAATACCTGAACTTAACGAAAGATTAAACAATTTACAAAAAGGACTAGAAAGGGCATCAATGCACCCCTTGTAAATATAATCAGGAATACCATTAGAATCTAGCTGCCTGGAAGCTTTAGTTTTATTAGCTGCTGCGATTATAGTTAATTCCGTAATTGACATTAACGAAAAAGGCATATCAATTTTTTTCCAAAATTCAGACAGACCTTCATAATCAGCCTTTAATATAGAGTCTTGACTAAAATTTCGTTCAAGTCCCTCTAATAGCCTAATGCAATCCAAACTTTCAAGTTTATCAGCATACATTGTCTTGCTACCCAAGAGCTTCTTTGTTAACGACCAAAAGTTTTTCGAGTCATGAATAAGATCAGTCTCCATCTTATGAAAATAATTATTGTAATCCATTTTTCTAAATAATTTAAATTGCTTTCTTGCTGATTTGAAGCTATCTAACACTTTACAACATCCAGACTTCTTATATAATTTATGCAGTTTATTTTTACGATTACATAATTTTATAGATTCACTCGAAAACCAAACAGGATAAGTACGCATTTTGTCCAAAGGTGGCAAAGTCAATTTAGGAAAACAAAGTTCGAAGGCAGTTTTAATAGTATTCACAATAAAGTCCCAAATCTGATCTACATCATTAAACTCATCAATTAATTGCCAGTTGTATGATTTAAGATAATTATACAACATTTCAAAGTTTCCAGCACGAAAATTATACAAATGAGGAGAATAAATTAAGCTCTTTTTAGGATTCATTTGAAATTGTATCTTAAGCGCAGGATGGAACTTATCTTCAGGAACGATTGATAAAGTACTACGTATAATTTTGACTGGAAAATTTGAGAATACTTTATCTAATGTATCATTACGATGATTATAGATATTATTCTTATCTGAAATATTAAGTTCATTAGCCCACAATTCGGTATATTCTGATCGGGTTCTGCAATAATAATTGCTATTATCAGAAGGGAAATATGTTCCAAAATTAAAATCTCCCAAAATCAAAAGATTACCATTAAAACACTCAAAGTTGTTCAGTAATTCGTCCAAACATTTTTCAAAATTCTCCTTTGTAGTGGTCGGGGGAACATAAAGAACAACAATATTCAAGAGTTTGGAATCCCTTAATCTGATAGTTACCCCAATTATATCAATAGATGTGACTGAATAATTAAAAAGATGTTGTGTGACTTCCATAGCAGTTGGAACAGCAATTAAAACTCCTCCACCTCTCATATCACCCTTACGATCTGACCTAAAGACTCTAAAATTCTCATCAAAAAGCATAAAGTTCGTGAAGGAGTCATCTAGCCACGTTTCAGTGAAGCAAAAAATAAAATCGTTATGACACGCCGTGGCGCTATTCACTTCCAATAATTTAGTTCTTAGGCCACGGACATTTTGATAATGAATTTTAATTGACATTGGCAACAGATGGAAGGGTTTCCCCCAAACCCGTCATAATCTGATCATCATATAACTTTCCATAAAATTCAGATACTAAAACACCCTCAGGCCAATTAGAGGGCAAGAATAACTTATCAACAGAACTTGCAGCAACAGAAACATAAAATGAAGAATAGGAATTAAATTTAGTTTTTAATCTATGACAGATTAAAACTTCTTCTGGTTTTAAAATTTGATGCAGAAATATTAGTAGATCATCTCTATTCAAATCAGGTGCCAGCCTGGAAATAAAGATATTAACCGATTTGTCTTTTAATAAATTTTTGGCTGCCTTAAATTTAGAGCCAGAATCCGCCACATTCCCAAATATCATTCTTTTATATGATTTATCTGATTTTCTGGCAATATTTTTTCCATCAGTTATTTTCCTATCATCCAAATTCATATCCATGTTTAAATATTTCAAAGTTTGCATAGGTTTAACGGCATAGGTTTATTAAATAATAATAATAATAATAATAATAATAATAATAATAATAATAGGTAACAACAACAGGGAATAACCCACGAAATAAACTGGAAGGCCAAAGGTCCAAAATGGGGTTATTTAAGAAATATAATAATAATTACAAAGATAAAAATTCAACAATAATAATAATTCAGTTCAATTCAGTTCATGTACGATGTTCACACAGCTAATTCAATCTTCATTCTAATGTCTGAGAGTGCACACAGATCTGAAGGTACATCAAAATTCGGGAATTTCCGCTTCAGTAACCGGAGAAAAACATTTTACACCTTATCCAGTTTACAAGACTGCATATTTGAACCCCCATTCTATAAAACAGAACAGTAGGATAAAATGGGTAAAACTAGACTCCGATAGAGCCGAACATATATAGAAGGGCATCGAAAATCGGCTCCATTGCGCACTATGGTACCAAGAGCTCTGTAAGCCTTCAGGCGAACAGTCAACATGGGAATTATAGGAAAGTGTGCTATCAACGGTTACGCCGAGATCACGGACATAAAGCTTGGCAATTTGCACATTTCCACAAACAGACTAGGAGAACTCGATAAAATTGGTCTTTACCAATGACATATACTATAAATTTCCTGCTGAAGCAGGTGAGCATTAAGACAATTATAATGTTACCAAAAAGTTTCACACCATCTGCATACATCAATATATGGGAGTTTCTAATCACCTCGGAGAGGTCAGCAGTGAAGATAACAAATAATAAAGGCCCTAGGACAGAACCCTGTGGAACACCACAGTGAGGCCTATACGGCAATGATGAATGATGTCGTATAGATACAACAAACTGTCGATCCAACAGGAAAGAGCGCATTATCCGAAGGAGTTCATCAACAATCCCATACGCACGCAATTTTTTAATTATTAACTCATGATTGACTGAGTCGAACACCTTTTGCATATCAAAGTAGACCACGTCAAGTTGCTGGCAGTGGTCAAGAGCATCATGAGCATGAGTGGTGAGAGATACAAGATTGCTCACAACGGAACGTCGGGGAATGAAACCATGTTAACACGCAGGAACATGAGGAAGGACATGTTGTAGAAGATATTTATGAATGATGTTGTCAAAGACTTTGGCAGTGGGTGGAAGGATAGAGATCGGCCTATAGCTAGCAATATCAGTCCGTTTGGCATAACCACCCTTAAAGGCAGGAACCACAACCGCACTCTTCCTTATTTTAGGATAGTGGCCAGCTTTTAGACACAAATTAAAGATGCGCCTAAGAGGAATAATTATGACATCTCGAAGGCCTTTGAGAATAAAGGAAGGAACCTCTTTCGGAGAATTGCAAGGCTTGGCCCGTAATCTATTAATGCCGTAGGCAACATCTCTATCAGTGAACTCCGTTAAGATGAGATTATCAATAGGGGGACAATAGGTAGACAGTTCTCCGAGAATGTGTTGAAAGAAGTAGAGAAGTTTCACTGAAATGTTGGGCAAAACAGTTACTAATATCCAGTCCATCAGTAATGGTAAGACCAGCAGAGGTAGTGATAGTAGTTATAGTATCGATCCTTTCTTTTGGAGTAGTAGTAAATCTGGTTATATTTCTTATTACGGGAGTTATTCGTACATTCGCTACATGGTCTTACACTGCAAATATAAAAATACTTCTGTTAATGAATAGGTCATAGCGTAGCCACCGTATATGTAAACAGTAACAAAGACCCCAAGTATCAAATTTATTAAAGAAAAGCTGATGGATTATTTAAACACGATGCCTCAGATGTTAAAATGTTACAATGCAGATGCTAAATGCGTTTAAATAAATAATAAATGAAAATAGGAAAGAAAAAGAAAATTCCAGTCTGAGATCGCGACGCTCTGAGCAATTAAGTCATTGTTGACTGTAATGTAGGCTCGTGGCTTAATTTTTCATTTATCATATTCACCCGGATGTACGACAATAATGAAAATACGTAGTATAAATGTTATGGCCAACGCCATCACCAAATAATTAATTCGGTAAATTAATATTAGAAAATAAATTAAAAAAGACCCCCCTCTCCAAATACGAAAATAAAAACTCTAGTAAGTTCTGATAAAAAACCCAGATATTTTTCAAATAATTCGATAAAATAATGTATAAATTATAAAAAATCAGATAAAAATTAAGGTTTATCTCTAGGATATGTCCTCATTTGCGCTATTACTCGAGGAGTTTTGATTGGTGGGGTTTTTGCAGGATCCTACTTCAAACAAATCACAATCAAACAGATCGCGACCTAGTATTACCTAAGATATACAGATCACGACAGTGTAAATATAGATTTCATTTATGTGATACAAAACCCACTCAACTTATTTTTTTGCAATTTAGTAATCGTTTTTTAATATATCAAATGTTTAAATCGGTTATTAATTAGTAATAATTTTGTAAATTCTTATACTTAGCGTTTCAATAAAATTAACTGCTCATTGTTAAATATTTATGAATTAAAATAAATTTTATTAATTTCTAATAGTAATTAATAACTTCAGAGTAAAATGCTGCGAAATTATGGGTCAACAGTGGTGTCTTTAAGTGATGCTTCACTGCAGGGCGAATACGAAACGGTTGTTAAGAATGAGTTGTTCATTTGGGTGTCTCTGAGGGATGCTTCTCTGCAGTGCACGCAGTGCTCGCAGTTACTAAAAGTCAACTTTGCCCAATATTCCACGTAGCTCGCGTGAAAAGAATGTGCTCGGCACATTTAAGTTTGCTAGTTATTGCCATAGATCCCTAACAACCCTCTGTATTTAGTTAACTGTATATTAATTTTTAAAGTTAAATATTTGTTGGCCAGCTGCTTTGTTCACTGTTGTCCAGCTTATCAACAGTTAACAATTCTGGTTATTGCTGTGATTGTTGGTTCTCCATTTCTGGGAATTGATGTTGAAGTTCTCAGCATATTCCCAAAAAGGAAATTATATTTATTTATTTATTTATTTATTTATGTTAAGTTAAATACGTATTTACAATTGGTGTTCAAAGGGGTTCCTGTATGGTCAAAGACAGTCAAGTAGGACCCCCTGAAAACCACACATAAGTCATAAAAAACATATTAAACAATAGAATAACAATTCATAGACAACCCATTAACAAATTAAACTAAAAAGCCGAAATTAGTATGGGTTAGGGAGTGTTAGTAAAGGTGTTTATATCCAATCAGGCATCTATACCAAGCTACTGCAATGGGCGAAAACATATAAATAAGTCAAGAAAAACCAAAGAACAAGGAAGGCCAAAAAATTATAATATACATAAGAAATAATAATAAGAGTTTTGCAAGAAATATAATTTATTAATTCACGACGTAAAATTTTGTAATTGGACAAAGGAATTTCACTGGGTATTTTTAGCCCATCCTGCTATCCCAGCGTGAGAGACACAGTTGCTCCTGTACTTATTCTTAGCCTTTGGAAGATAAATATTACCAATCTGCCTGGTAGAATAGTTATGTTTATCCATAAGTAAAGCTGTTGAAATCGGGGCAAAAAATTTAAGACTTTATATATAAATAAAAGTACACAACTGTATTTTATATATCTGGTGTATTGTAAGTATATTTAAATTGGCAAATTGGTCTGACACAGAAGTGCCGCGACAGACCTTCATGAGGGTTCGAAGAAACCATTTTTGCAGCTTTAAAATTCTAGATATATTGTGATAGGTAGTAGCTCCCCAAGAAACTATCAGGTCGCTGCATATCAAATGTCGGATTTCGACGTGGGTTCCATGCTTCAGCACGGTTTCCACGTGTACTAGCAAGCGCCCATAACAAATTGGTACATTCCCAGAGACAAACCTATCAGCGACCAGCTGCCTGAAATTTGCTTGTTTGCGATGATACTTTAATAGCGTTTGAACCCAAGCAAAGATATTCATGACTTCATACGAATTACGTGTGATAATGCATTACGAGTTCAGGTTGAATCACACTGCATCCAATGCCTCTCGAAACATCAATAAGGTATTCGGTGTAGGTACCATATACGAACTTACTGTCAAATGAGCCACGCGGCAGACCGCCCAACGTGTCGAATGATGCTGATCTGAAGCGATCTGTGGAAGAGGACCCGTCAAAAACTGTTTGGGACCTTGCAGGGGATCATGCTGTATCAGCGTCAACTGCCAGTAGACACATTAGACCATCGGCAAGGTAAAAAAAGCAGTCCCACATGAACTTACGAAAAACCAAAAAGAGCATCGGTTGGAGGTGTGTACGGAATTGCTTTGCGCCATGAAGAAGCAGGGATTTTTGATCGCATTATCACTGCAACGAAAAGTGGCTCCTATATGACAATAGGAAACGATCAGCACAGTGGCTGGATGCTGATGAACCCCCGCGAGAGTTCCTTAAACCTGCACTGTACCGCAGGAAGCTCATGGTTTCAGTTTGGTGGAACATCTGTGGTGTAGTGCATTACAGCTTCCTGCAGCAGGGGGAGACGATCAACATTGCGACCTACTGTCGTGAACTGCATCGTATGCACACAAAACTGTGTCAGCAACAACCTGCAATTGTGCATCGCAAAGGCGTCCTTCTGCTGAATGACACCGCACTTCCGCACGTTGCACGAACGACTGTGCAGGTGCTACAGGCTCTGGCCTACGAGGTGCTTCCACACCCCCCGTACTCTCCGGAGCTCTCCCCTATCGATTACCATCGTTTCCAGAGCCTGGACAATTTTCTCCGGAGGAAAGCATTCCTAACCCAAGCAGACTTCGAAAACGCATTCCGGGAGTTTATTGAGTCCTGTGATCATGGATTCTATAGGAGAGGGCTCGAGAAGCTGTCAAATCGTTGGCAACACTGTTTGGATTGCAATGGGGGTTATTTCGAATAGCACATGTGAAGGTGTCCTTTCTAGAGGGCCATTAAAGATGGCCTCTGCAATCCGACATTTGATATGCAACGACCTGTTACACCGTAACACAAGTTGGAATATATTAGAGCATAGTAAAATAAAATTATCACATAGGAAGGTAAATAACTCAGGTGGGAAATCAAATCAAATTCGTCAACTTGTTGATTGTTGTGAATTAAAAATAGAGATGTTAATAATAATAACTTTAGGATCTGAAGCTCGCGTTTTGCTTTTCTTGTTATTCTTTTCCTCCAGGTTGAATATTGTGTGAACTTGGGTATTCCTTTTTTACCAGCCATAGCTGGCTCTATGATGATGATGCGTAAGATATGGTTGTCCCTGTGATTGATTAAACTGCACATGCAGTCCTTACAACCAATCAGTTTCGATACGATACAAATCATTTGTGCCTGGAACAAGGAGGCGCCGAACACAGGCTCTCAGCAGCCGAGCTTCTGTGGGACATATGCACAAGATGCACCTCGAACGTTGAACGGCACTTTGGCATCCACAATGCACGCATGCTCCATGAAGTCACGATGTTTAACAGCCTGAACTAACGTCGGAGAATGTCACGTGACCCTTTTCATCTGAACTGTCGCTACAGGACAGGGAGGACCACTGAAACCCCAGTCATGTGGCTTCACACAATTTACTTGTGCTACACATAAGCCGGATGCCACTCACACAGACTCGCTACGCCCAGTGAAGCGCTGAGCGCGTCGCTGAATAAGCGCTCGCAGAAACCAAGCTTGCGGGCAACCCACCAAACAACACTCAACTCACGAGCGAGCACACCGCCCTCGGAAATGAGCCATTTACTATGTTTAAGATTTGCACTCCATTGCCCCCAGCCATGAGCTTAGACACTAAATGAAAATTACTCTAAACAAAACTTATCAACAAAGGGGTTATAGAATATCTTCAAGGCGATCTATTGATGCTGTTGTGGGGAGAAGAAAAAAAAAGGGGGAGGATTCATGAGGCACACTAACGGGGCCAGGAACACTCTCCACTCACGGAGTTCAACATGGAAGTGAGTTGATCATTTCAATTGTGACAGTTACACAATTAGTTGTCCTCTTGCAGGATATAAGCGTTAAACACAGGATTCTTGAACAGGGAAACATATAAATCAAAGTCCACTCACCACAATGATGTCATCAATTGGAACAGGAATAAGTTAGTGGCTGCTTCCACAGTAATACCTGAATTCGATCGGCACACGGCCATGAGGCTTGGTTTGATGTGGCGGCTCCCTGCCCAATCGAACGTTGTTGGACAAGTAGAGGTTCTACCGTTTTCCGGTAAGAAAATTAAAACTTGTTTAAATTGCATTCATCGCAGTGATGTTCATAAAGTGCATTAATTCTTATAGAACAAAACGAAAATGCACATGTAAGATTCCTCCATGACTAGGCATGAGCCCAAAATGGCCACACCGTCGCTCTTCTCAGTTGGGAAAACCAAACGAACTTCTCTACTTTTCTAACTCACACATAAAAAAAATAAAATGCCTGTTGTCAAGCCAATTCTGCTCAACAATTAACGATTGGGAGGCTAACACCATCTTTTCGGAAATCTCATCCGAGAAAATAATGCCCCAACAATTGCATTTCCTGTTCACGAATAAAGTAACAACGATTGCTCAACAATTAATAAATAAAACGACAAATATTAAAGTTCAAACAAAAACACTTAGGTATACAACAAAATGGAAAAACTACTATTTTAAGAGCGAAATAACAAATACAACAAGAAAACAATTCCCATTGGGCCCATGCAACACTCCTATCTGACATGGAATGTTCCAAGTGTAGATCACCTTAATTCTTTTTTAAATATCTGAATGGGACCCTTTTATATTTTTATTTTAACCAATTCCAATAATATACTTTTATTGGAATATCACAGATCGTAGTGGTGCATTCTTGCAGGAGCTAGTGGCACTCTTTCTGTGTTCATATGCTCAATCCATCAGAATCTTAAGCTGATGGCCAACATGGGAAAATTATATGATTGGTAGGACTTTTTTAGAAAACTGTTTGCAATATAAAAATTGAAGAATGCATGTTTGGAGAGTGTTCAAAATCTCCAGTAAAGCAAGGCTTAAATATCAATGAGCTCTTTAATCACGTTTTCAATGAAGGTGAAAACGATGATGAAGAAGAGAGATCATATTCTTAGTGGGTGACAAGTATCATCACTGGAACATGTGGGGAATTTAAAACAAAATTTTGACTGTAAATTTGAATGGCTAAAAACATCGTTTTATCTCAAAATGCCAATCCCAATTACTCAAAGAAACTAAAAGAACCTCTTAAAAGAGATGAATGTGTGGGTGATAGGTGTTTTTCTGAAAATTTTGCTTTCATCATTCAAGAAGAGATCCAGTTACTACATTAGCTCTTAGGCAACATTACATCTTTCTGCGTGTATTATAAGATAATTGTATAATTATCCACATAAGCTTGTGCATTTTAAGCAACTGTTAGAAGCATTAGAGGCCTCTGCAAACTGTTCAATAGAAGCTTGTGCATTATAAAGTAACTGTCTGAAACACAATGCCACTGCTGTCTGCTAATTACAAAAGAAACTAATTCTACTTACAGAGTCCTTTGTTGTTTACTTTTCTGATGGCTCAGGAGCTCAGTATAAAAATAGATCCAACTTCATCAATTTGTGTAATCATAAGAAAGATTTTAGTACATACCGAATAGCACTTTTTATGCAATGAGCCATGGCAAAGGGCCTTGTGGTGGAATACTGTAAAGAGATTGGTGGCTGATGCTCATATTTTAACGTGAACAGATGTGTTTCAATTTTATGTTGAAAATAACAAAAGAATAGATTTTGCATATTAGAAGAATAAAAGGTGAAGATTGTAGTATCATTGTTTATATTTACACAAGCCTCCTTCCCACGGCTCTCTCTCTCCTTTGTTTGCAAGAGAGCAAGAGGCACTCGCTCGGCCGAATGTAAATAAAGCGCTCGAAGTCGGGAGTTGCGCTTCGTAACCGAGAGTGAAAAGACGCTTGATTTCTTATGTCTGACACAAACACACTATTTATGTAAAAGGACATTACATTTGGCGACGAGAGATGTCAAATATTCAGTTGCTCGTTCCAGCACTTCAACCTTTTCCCTGTAAAGGTGAAAATGAAAGCGACAGATGGGCTTTGTGGGCCGAAGAATTTGCATTTTATGCTGCTGCAACGTCCGTTACAACAGCTCAAGCGAAAAATAAGTTGCTGCTGTTTTTGGGAGGAGCAGAAATAAGAAGACCATATAAGACTTTGGAAATATCTGACATCAACACCATTCCGCATGAGGACTTGCTGAAAAAATTCGAAGACAAGTTCGGAAAAAAGAAAAACTACACCTACGAAAGACACCTGTTTCACAGCTTGTCACAGGAACCTGTTTCACAGCCTGTCACAGCTTGTCACAGAAGATAGATGATTTTATTATTCGATTTCAATACCAGGCTCTTCTGTGCGATTTTTGGAATATGGAAAGATACTGCTATTGTTGATCAAATAGTGGAAAAGTGTAACAGTGCTTGCCTACGCTGACGCCTATTGAAAGAGGCAGACCTAAAGCTGGATACGTTGCTTACAATTGCACGCGCCCAAGAAAGAGGAACACGCTAAGAAAATGGAAGCAAGTTCAGCGACGGTCGAATTGACTAACGCTGTTAGTCACAGAGAGGCAACAACAACATGAACAGTAAAACAAAATGTACATGTTGTGGTTGGAAAGGCCAAAAATCGAGTAATTGTGAAGCCACGAAAGGAAAAGAATGCCACAGGTGCCATAAAATGAGACATTTTAAAAATATGTGCCGTTCGAAAACCGATTCTCCAAAAGTGGAACAAAAACATAAGGAAAAATACAAAGACAAAAAGAAAACTTCGAATGAAGCAAACTGATTTACGGACAACAGGCATAGTGACAGCGATTCAGATCACAGCGATTACTTGTTTATGATGAATGCACAAAAACTACCATCAGTAAACATTAAAGTAAATGATTAACTTGAGAATAAAATAAAACTCTTTTTCCACAACTCTTTTTCGTTGTGGAAAAAGAGTTTTATTTTATTCTCAAGTTAATCATCTGCATTATCCACATAAGATTTCTAGACAATTTAATTAAAGTAAATGAACAAACTGTGCCCTTTGTTGTGGATTCGGGTTCAACATTTTCTACCATCACAGAGACTGTGTGGGAAAGAATACGGACAGAAAAGTACAGACTACGTTCGACGAAGGTACGAGGTTTCGCATGCATGTCGAAGGACCCCATTCCACCCCTGGGAGAAGTAATTCTACCAGTAGAGGCAAGAAAACAAAAGCGCAAGATAAGATTTATCGTTGTGGCAGATGGCGATCACCCCTGTTTGTTGAGTAGTAACGCGAGCAAAGTATTCGGGTTTATCACTTTTAGTGAGGATGTATGTTTCTCAGTATAGCCAAGCTTGGAAGATTTGATAAGCGAATATGACAAATTGTTTCATGGGCTGGGAAAATTATATAATTTCCAGGCTAGGATTGAGATCAAAGAGAGTACGATCCCAAAGATATTACTCATTAGGCATACACCCTTTAACTTACGCGATAAGGTTGAGCAGGAGGTTAAAAGCTTGCTGGATGGGGATATTATTGAGCGAGTAGAAGGCATAACGCCATGGTTGTCACCAGTCGTCCCAGTCGAAAAGAAAAACGGGTCAATAGGTTTATGCCTGGATGTACGCGAGCGTAATAAATGTATTATAAAGCAGAAGTATCCGATCCCCACAGTTGATGATATTTTGTCAGAGCTGGGTGAAGCTAAAATTTTCACAGAACTAGACTTCACGGAGGGATTTCATCGGGTAGAACTCCACCTGGATTCGAGAGTTTTTACCGCATTTCAGTTGAATCGAGAGTATATAGATTCAAACGGCTGATTTTTGGTATATCGACAGCCCCAGATATTTTCCAGGGAGCAGTACGAATGGCAATTGCTGATTGCGAGGGAGCTCGAAACATTAGTGACATGTTTTGGTGTTCTCCAAAGACATGGTCTCTCACGTGGAAAGATTACGCCATGTATTTTTAAAGTTGTTTAAAAATGGGCTTAGACTAAATAGGAAAAAATGCAATATTGCTAAAGAACGTTTACTGTTCATGGGGTTAGAAATTTCAGGTAGGGGTGTATCAATTGATGATATGAGGCTAAAACATTTGTTAGAGCTTAGAGAACCTATTACAGTGTCAGAATTGCATAGTTTTTTGGGACTCATTAATTACTGCATGCGATTTTTACCTAGATTTGTCACAGTTACAGCTTCGCCAGAAAGGCATGAAGAGATTCAGAGCGTAAAAAGAGCACTCCGTTTTAAGAATATGCAGGGATTCCCAAAGGCTTTTGCTCAGGTTAAGCCAGAATTATCGTGGAAAGGGATTCTGTTGAGGGGAAACAGGCTGGTGATCCCAACTGCACTTCGTGACCAAGCGCTGAGAATCGTACATGAGTCACACCCGGGAGTGATTAAAACTAAATCACTACTGCGGACAAAAGTATGGTGGCCGGGCATGGACAAAAAGGGGAAAGAATGATAAGGGACTGTGCTCCTTGTCAGTTAGCCCTTCCACCCAAGATTTTTAAGAGCGTAAGACCAACAATAGAGATAAATTATTCATGGGAACATTTAGCAATTGACTTGTATGGTCCATAGATGGTACAACATTGGCTGTGTTGGTGGACTATTTTTTGAAATGGCCAGAAGCCACCCTCCTTCGATCCACCGATACGTCCAAAATCATTAGCTGGCTGCAAGCTGTATTCAGTGTTTATGGGTTTCCTAAAATTATTACCTGCGACAGTGCCCCCAATTCATTTCTAAGGAATTCACTGACTATCTTCGGGAATGTAACATTAAAATTCATCATATTATCCCGTATTGGCCATAAGCCAATGGACAGGTGGAGAGACTGAACAGAGTTTTTTAAAGACATTTCGTACAGCAACGATTGATAACTGCCACGATTTGAAGAGTGCTCTCATTCGGTTTCTTCACCAATATCGGGCAACACCTCATTCATCAACTAAGATAACACCGGCTGAAGCTCTTATTGTCGTCAAATACGCACTAAATTACCAGAATTCACCACGCCAAAATTATGCAAAGGTCAGCGTAAAGCTAGAGCCAATTTGCGCAAGGCTAATATAAACAATGCAGAAAAACGACCGAACGATACGATTACAGAATGGAAAATTGGCGACAATGTACCAATTGGTATATTGCAAACAGCCGAAAAAACATAAGCTGTCATCTGCATTTTCACCCAAAATTTGGACGATCTCAAAGATTAACGGGCGAAGAATTGAACTCACTGCACAGGATGGCAACAGGACCGTGAGACACGCATCGTTTATTCGTAGAGCATGCAACAATAAAATAGAGCAAGAATCAGAGGACGATGACTATCCAGTGCCTCCTTGTTATTCTGCCGACGGAGATGCTGCACAAACTGCGAACGATCGGCCAAGACGGAACCTTCGCCGCCCAGAACGTTTTGATGATTTTATGTGACTTTTAAATATACGAGGGTTGGGGCATAAGTCATGGCAACTATTTTTTTTTATGAGAATTCAAGCATGGGTGGAAAATGTGAAATATACAGATGAAAGAACAAGGAATGGATGAAATGTACGCCAACACTTTGAAGTTGACAACATTACAGGTTTCATGTTCTGGAATCATGAAGCCTGTAATGTTTCATATGTTTCATGCTTCTGGAAAATTTATTCTGGAACATGATTACAGATTTCATTTTCCAGAATAAATAACAGAAATCAAAATAGAGAACGGCTCTTTTGATATACGAGCGTTGTTCCACTCGGGTTACATCCAACTTGCACGGCGGTTGACTGAGAACTGATTTAACATTGCTCTCTGCGCAACATCAGGAACTCACGGAGCCATCTAATGTTGTGGAAACATACTACCAGTCACAGCTTCCTTGAGACATATGACATTTTATGATACCATTCCTTAACTCTGAGAAAAAAAAAATAGTTGCCATGACTTATGCCCCAACCCTCATATATATATATCATATTTTAATTATCTTTTATTCAAATTAATAAGCAGTATGTACTCAAGTTAGTTTATACATGCATTACAGTTTTTTTTTCGTTCTTATAATTTTCTATTTTATTTGTTGAGAGGGATTGTAGTATCATTGTTTATGTTTACATGAGCCTCCTTCCCACGGCTCTCTCTCCCCTTTGTTTGTAAGTGAGCGAGAGGCATTCGCTCAGCCAAATGTAAATAAAGCGGTCAATGTCAGGTGTTGCGCTTCGTAACAGAGAGTGACAAGACGCTTGATTTCTTGTGTCTGACCCAAACACATTATTAATGTAAAAGGACAATACAAAGTTCTAACAGAAGACCTTCATTTGAAAATCCGTTTTCAAAAAGCAAAAAAGTTTAAAGCCACTAGAGAATATCGTTGTTTAAGTATCAAAAAACACATCAACATTGCATGAGAGCATTATTTCAACTTTATCATCTCTCTTGTTTCTTATCTTTATGGACTGGATAGACAGGAGCAGCCGAGATGATGAGCGTGCTTGTGTGGGCCACTGCTTGGTGGAGATGTTGCTCCTTGTCTTCCTTGGTCTTCTCGCACCAACCTTCAGTATGAACTAGATCGGTTTGCAACCAAGTGTGAAGTCGCTGGGATGAAAATCAATGTGGCTAAGACTGGTGTTCTGGTCCTTTAATACAGCCTGCTCAGTGTGGTCTCTATGTTAGGGGAGCTCATCGAGACAGGGGGAAAAGTTCTAGTATCTCGGAATTTCACACAAATTCTTCGAAAATTTCAGAGCTTTCTTCCTTCTTGTCTGGTTTTCAGTTGTGGTTGTACCATGCTTATTATTATTATTATTATTATTATTATTATTATTATTATTATTATTATTGTTGTTGTTGTTTTTGTTTTGGAAAGGCCCAACTCGCATCAAGTCTGGAAGCCAAATCCCATACGCAAATCCAAGAGAGAACCAAGACCAATGGGCTCAAATGCAAGGAAGGGAAAATTACGTGCTCATGGGAGTAATTAAAGTTTGGGTGTAGGAATTTCCTTTCTATGTGGCAAGTGTTTAGATTGTGGCTTTCTGTAGGGTTTTGTATAAGTGTGGGTTTAAATTTAGTATTGACAGGCTTTTGTGTTGTGAAGTTCTAAGCCTAGTGTGTCAGGTTAAGAACTTTGTATAAAAAAAAAACAAAAAAAATACTTACTTTACCTTTTGCTACCTCTCTTCTCAGGCTTCCCACCTCGTCAAATACGACAATGCAGCTTCCAAGTTCTCAAAAGATGTTACTGGCCACAATCCATACAATTAATGATGAGGCTCAAGACAAACTTTAGAATAGGATAGTATTGGGGTGGCATACGTATTGATAGCCTTGATTAAATTTCTGGAATTTAAATATGTTTAAGTGTGTGTTGTTGTTGTTGTTATTATTATTATTATCATTGTTTGGGGAAGCCAAACTCGGTTCAAGTCCGGAAGCCAATCCCAGAGGCGGACCCAAAAGAGGGCCAAGGGACTCAAATGCGAGGGAGGGGAAGTTATGCACTCGTGCAAGTATTGATGTTTGGGTGTAGGAATTTCCTTACTATGTGACAGGTGTTTAAAATTGTGGCTTTCTGTAAGGTTTTGTATAAGTGTGTGTTTAAATTTAGTGTTGACATGCTTTTGTGTAGCAAGTGTGGAATAAACCCAGTGGCAGAAAGAACGATAGGAACAATGTGTACTCTGTTAACTCCCCAAAGGCGTTTTATTTCGTGTGCAAGATCCGTATATTTAGTGATTTTGTCAGTATATGTCTTTTGTAAATTGTGTGTGTTGGGGATGGAGATATCAATTATGTAAGTCAGTTCGTTTTGCTTATCTACTAGTGTAATGTCTGGTCTGTTATGAGGGATAGTTTTGTCAGTGATTATAGCTCTGTCAAAATATAGTTTATGTGTGGTGTTCTCTAAGACAGTGTCGAGGATATATTTGTGAATGTCCCTTAGCTTGTGTGTCTTAGCTAGATGTTGATGTATGATGTTGGCTACCTGGTTATGTCTGTAAATAATCTATCTGCATGAGTATTTTGCAACTGGATATGACGTGTTGGATGGTTTCCTCCTGCAAGACCCATCAGTCGAATCTTTGATAATATGTTTTCTGTAACTTTTAGTGTTAATAACCTGGTCTTGTATGGCAATCATGGTTCCTTCAGCTTCCCCAAAGAGACTCCCATCACTCAACCAAAAGTTCGATGCTTTTTTGTCGACGTGTGGCTGGTTGAGGTCAGAAGGATGTCTACC